>JBBDGP010003717.1:0-271010 GCA_037952835.1 Lithobates septentrionalis | reverse complement strand
CCCACTGACGTCATCGCTGGGGTCTCCACCCATGACGTCATCGCCGGGGTCTCCCACCCATGACGTCATCGCCGGGGTCTCCACCCATGACGTCATCGCCGGGGTCTCCCACCCATGACGTCATCGCCGGGGTCTCCACCCATGACGTCATCGCCGGGGTCTCCCACCCATGACATCATCACCTCCACCCCATGACGTCATCGCCGGGGTCTCCACCCCATGGCGTCATCGCCTCCACCCCATGGCGTCATCGCCTCCACCCCATGGCGTCATCGCCTCCACCCCATGGCGTCATCGCCTCCACCCCATGGCGTCATCGCCTCCACCCCATGGCGTCATCGCCTCCACCCCATGGCGTCATCGCCTCCACCCCATGGCGTCATCGCCTCCACCCCATGGCGTCATCGCCTCCACCCCATGGCGTCATCGCCGGGGTCTCGACCCCATGGCGTCATCGCCGGGGTCTCGACCCCATGGCGTCATCGCCGGGGTCTCGACCCCATGACATCATCACCTCCCACCCCATGACGTCTTTACCGGGGTCTCCACCCCATGACGTCATCACCCCCACCCCATGACATCATCACCCCCACCCCATATCATCACCCCCACCCCATGACGTCATCGCCGGGGTCTCCACCCCATGACGTCATCGCCGGGGTCTCCACCCCATGACGTCATCGCCGGGGTCTCCACCCCCATGACGTCATCGCCGGGGTCTCCACCCCATGACGTCATCGCCGGGGTCTCCACCCCATGACGTCATCGCCCTCACCCCATGACATCATCACCCCCACCCCATGACGACTTTACCGGGGTCTCCACCCCATGACGTCTTTACCGGGCTCTCCACCCCATGACGTCATCGCCTCCACCCCATGACGTCATCGCCGGGGTCTCCACCCATGACGTCATCGCCTCCACCCCATGACGTCATCGCCTCCACCCCATGACGTCATCGCCTCCACCCCATGACGTCATCGCCTCCACCCCATGACGTCATCGCCTCCACCCCATGACGTCATCGCCTCCACCCCATGACGTCATCGCCGGGGTCTCGACCCCATGACGTCATCGCCGGAGTCTCCACCCCATGACATCATCACCTCCACCCCATGACGTCATCGCCGGGGTCTCCACCCCATGACGTCATCGCCGGGGTCTCCACCCCATGACGTCATCGCCGGGGTCTCCACCCCCACTGACTTATAATCCCAGAAGGAAAGATAAGAGCCCCCATCGCCGGGGTCTCCACCCCATGACATCATCACCTCCACCCATGGCGTCATCGCCTCCACCCCATGACATCATCACCCCCACCCCATGACATCATCACCCCCACCCCATGACATCATCACCCCCACCCCATGACATCATCACCCCCACCCCATGACATCATCACCCCATGACATCATCACCAGGGTCTCCAACCCATGACGTCATCACCTCCACCCCATGACATCATCACCCCCACCCCATAACATCATCACCCCCACCCCATAACATCATCACCCCCACCCCATAACATCATCACCCCCACCCCATAACATCATCACCCCCACCCCATGACATCATCACCCCCACCCCATGACATCATCACCCCCACCCCATAACATCATCACCCCCACCCCATAACATCATCACCTCCACCCCATGACATCATCACCTCCACCCCATGACATCATCACCTCCACCCCATGACATCATCACCTCCACCCCATGACATCATCACCTCCACCCCATGACATCATCACCTCCACCCCATGACATCATCACCTCCACCCCATGACATCATCACCTCCACCCCATGACATCATCACCTCCACCCCATGACATCATCACCTCCACCCCATGACATCATCACCTCCACCCCATGACATCATCACCTCCACCCCATGACATCATCACCTCCACCCCATGACATCATCACCTCCACCCCATGACATCATCACCTCCACCCCATGACATCATCACCTCCACCCCATGACATCATCACCTCCACCCCATGACATCATCACCCCCACCCCATAACATCATCACCCCCACCCCATAACATCATCACCCCCACCCCATAACATCATCACCCCCACCCCATAACATCATCACCCCCACCCCATAACATCATCACCCCCACCCCATAACATCATCACCTCCACCCCATAACATCATCACCCCCACCCCATAACATCATCGCCGGGGTCTCCACCCCATGACGTCATCGCCGGGGTCTCCACCCCATGACATCATCACCCCCACCCCATGACGTCATCGCCGGGGTCTCCACCCCATAACATCATCACCTCCACCCCATAACATCATCACCTCCACCCTATGACGTCTTCACCGGGGTCTCCACCCTATGACGTCTTCACCGGGGTCTCCACCCCATGACGTCTTCACCGGGGTCTCCACCCCATGACGTCTTTACCGGGGTCTCCACCCCATGACGTCTTTACCGGGGTCTCCACCCCATGACGTCTTTACCGGGGTCTCCACCCCATGACGTCTTTACCGGGGTCTCCACCCCATGACGTCTTTACCGGGGTCTCCACCCCATGACGTCATCGCCGGGGTCTCCACCCCATGACGTCATCGCCGGGGTCTCCACCCCATGACGTCATCACCTCCACCCCATGACGTCATCGCTGGGGTCTCCACCCCATGACGTCATCGCTGGGGTCTCCACCCATGACGTCATCGCTGGGTCTCCACCCATGACGTCATCGCTGGGGTCTCCACCCATGACGTCATCGCTGGGGTCTCCACCCATGACGTCATCGCTGGGGTCTCCACCCATGACGTCATCGCTGGGGTCTCCACCCATGACGTCATCGCTGGGGTCTCCACCCATGACGTCATCGCTGGGGTCTCCAACCCATGACGTCATCGCTGGGGTCTCCACCCCATGACGTCATCGCCTCCAGCCCATGACGTCATCGCCTCCAGCCCATGACGTCATCACCTCCATCCCCATGACATCATCACCTCCACCCCATAACATCACCTTCACCCCATGACATCATCACCCCATGACATCATCACCAGGGTCTCCACCCCATGACGTCATCACCCCCACCCCATAACATCATCACCTCCACCCCATAACATCATCACCCCCACCCCATAACATCATCACCCCCACCCCATAACATCATCACCCCCACCCCATAACATCATCACCCCCACCCCATAACATCATCACCCCCACCCCATAACATCATCACCTCCACCCCATAACATCATCACCTCCACCCCATAACATCATCACCCCCACCCCATAACATCATCACCCCCACCCCATAACATCATCACCCCCACCCCATAACATCATCACCTCCACCCCATAACATCATCACCCCCACCCCATAACATCATCACCCCCACCCCATAACATCATCGCCGGGGTCTCCACCCCATTACATCATCACCCCCACCCCATGATGTCATCGCCGGGGTCTCCACCCCATGACGTCATCGCCGGGGTCTCCACCCCATGACGTCATCGCCGGGGTCTCCACCCCATGACGTCATCGCCGGGGTCTCCACCCCATGACATCATCACCCCCACCCCATGACGTCATCGCCGGGGTCTCCACCCCATAACATCATCACCTCCACCACATGACGTCTTTCCCGGGGTCTCCACCCCATGACGTCTTTCCCGGGGTCTCCACCCCATGACGTCTTTCCCGGGGTCTCCACCCCATGACGTCTTTCCCGGGGTCTCCACCCCATGACGTCTTTCCCGGGGTCTCCACCCCATGACGTCATCGCTGGGGTCTCCACCCCATGACGTCATCGCTGGGGTCTCCACCCCATGACGTCATCGCTGGGGTCTCCACCCATGACGTCATCGCCGGGGTCTCCACCCATGACGTCATCGCCGGGGTCTCCACCCCATGACATCATCACCTCCACCCCATGACGTCATCGCCGGGGTCTCCACCCCATGGCGTCATCGCCTCCACCCCATGGCGTCATCGCCTCCACCCCATGGCGTCATCGCCTCCACCCCATGGCGTCATCGCCGGGGTCTCGACCCCATGGCGTCATCGCCGGGGTCTCGACCCCATGACATCATCACCTCCACCCCATGACGTCTTTACCGGGGTCTCCACCCCATGACGTCATCACCCCCACCCCATGACATCATCACCCCCACCCCATGACGTCATCGCCGGGGTCTCCACCCCATGACGTCATCGCCGGGGTCTCCACCCCATGACGTCATCGCCGGGGTCCCACCCCATGACGTCATCGCCGGGGTCTCCACCCCATGACGTCATCGCCGGGGTCTCCACCCCATGACGTCATCGCCGGGGTCTCCACCCCATGACGTCATCGCCGGGGTCTCCACCCCATGACGTCATCGCCGGGGTCTCCACCCCATGACGTCATCGCCGGGGTCTCCACCCCATGACGTCATCGCCGGGGTCTCCACCCCATGACGTCATCGCCGGGGTCTCCACCCCATGACGTCATCGCCCTCACCCCATGACATCATCACCCCCACCCCATGACGACTTTACCGGGGTCTCCACCCCATGACGTCTTTACCGGGCTCTCCACCCCATGACGTCATCGCCTCCACCCCATGACGTCATCGCCGGGGTCTCCACCCCATGACGTCATCGCCTCCACCCCATGACGTCATCGCCTCCACCCCATGACGTCATCGCCTCCACCCCATGACGTCATCGCCTCCACCCCATGACGTCATCGCCGGGGTCTCGACCCCATGACGTCATCGCCGGAGTCTCCACCCCATGACATCATCGTCTCCACCCCATGACGTCATCGCCGGGGTCTCCACCCCATGACGTCATCGCCGGGGTCTCCACCCCATGACGTCATCGCCGGGGTCTCCACCCCCACTGACTTATAATCCCAGAAGGAAAGATAAGAGCCCCCATCGCCGGGGTCTCCACCCCATGGCGTCATCGCCTCCACCCCATGGCGTCATCGCCTCCACCCCATGGCGTCATCGCCTCCACCCCATGGCGTCATCGCCTCCACCCCATGGCGTCATCGCCTCCACCCCATGGCGTCATCGCCGGGGTCTCGACCCCATGGCGTCATCGCCGGGGTCTCGACCCCATGGCGTCATCGCCGGGGTCTCGACCCCATGACTTCATCACCTCCACCCCATGACGTCTTTACCGGGGTCTCCACCCCATGACGTCATCACCCCCACCCCATGACATCATCACCCCCACCCCATATCATCACCCCCACCCCATGACGTCATCGCCGGGGTCTCCACCCCATGACGTCATCGCCGGGGTCTCCACCCCATGACGTCATCGCCGGGGTCTCCACCCCATGACGTCATCGCCCTCACCCCATGACGTCATCGCCCCCACCCCATGACGACTTTACCGGGGTCTCCACCCCATGACGTCTTTACCGGGCTCTCCACCCCATGACGTCTTTACTGGGGTCTCCACCCCATGACGTCATCGCCTCCACCCCATGACGTCATCGCCGGGGTCTCCACCCCATGACGTCATCGCCTCCACCCCATGACGTCATCGCCTCCACCCCATGACGTCATCGCCTCCACCCCATGACGTCATCGCCTCCACCCCATGACGTCATCGCCTCCACCCCATGACGTCATCGCCGGGGTCTCGACCCCATGACGTCATCGCCGGAGTCTCCACCCCCATGACATCATCACCTCCACCCCATGACGTCATCGCCGGGGTCTCCACCCCATGACGTCATCGCCGGGGTCTCCACCCCCACTGACTTATAATCCCAGAAGGAAAGATAAGAGCCCCCCTCCCCCCTATAGTGTAGAATAATAAAGTAGAACATTTTCCCATGTTGGATGTATTGGGGGGAGGGTTGGGGTATACCCCTGTTACATTTTATTTCTCCATCTGTGGCCCCATTGGGGAGATTTCCCTTCACTTCCTGCCCCATAGCCAAACAGGGAGTGAAAGGAAATCCCTGAAAATAAAGGGAAGCCCAGGGGTGTCACCAGAACTAGTGTCCCCATTGGAAGATTTCCTCTATTACTTTTCGGTGGTTCCTCCAGTGGCGGGGGCTCTTCCAGTGGTGGGGTGGGGGCTCTTGCAGCAGGGTGGGGGCTCCTCCAGTGGCGGGGGCTTTATTCCATCACACGTGCCTCTAACACTTCATCCTTCCCGTCTCACCAGCTGACCATAGAGCTCATTGAGGAGGAGAAGGTCCCCAATCATCTCTATGGTAAAGGAAGCAACAAGCAATTTCATCACTTCCAGTTCCCCTGGATGTAAAGAGCGCCATTTTTAAATTGGTAAAGGATCTGATCTCAGCGATCTTCATGTGGTCCAAGGTTTGTAAGGGTGGAGGAGACATCTGGGGTCTAATAAGATCTCTCCATAAAGAGGACCCGTCACTGTCTATTACTGTCACAAAGGATGTTTACACAGAGAGACTGGACCCCACTGACATCATCACCAGAGAGACTGCACCCCACTGACATCATCACCAGAGAGACTGCACCCCACTGACATCATCACCAGAGAGACTGCACCCCACTGACATCATCACCAGAGAGACTGCACCCCACTGACATCATCACCAGAGAGACTGCACCCCACTGACATCATCACCAGAGAGACTGCACCCCACTGACATCATCACCAGAGAGACTGGACCCCACTGACATCATCACCAGAGAGACTGCACCCCACTGACATCATCACCAGAGAGACTGCACCCCACTGACATCATCACCAGAGAGACTGCACCCCACTGACATCATCACCAGAGAGACTGCACCCCACTGACATCATCACCAGAGAGACTGCACCCCACTGACATCATCACCAGAGAGACTGCACCCCACTGACATCATCACCAGAGAGACTGCACCCCACTGACATCATCACCAGAGAGACTGCACCCCACTGACATCATCACCAGAGAGACTGCACCCCACTGACATCATCACCAGAGAGACTGCACCCCACTGACATCATCACCAGAGAGACTGCACCCCACTGACATCATCACCAGAGAGACTGCACCCCACTGACATCATCACCAGAGAGACTGCACCCCACTGACATCATCACCAGAGAGACTGCACCCCACTGACATCATCACCAGAGAGACTGCACCCCACTGACATCATCACCAGAGAGACTGCACCCCACTGACATCATCACCAGAGAGACTGCACCCCCACTGACATCATCACCAGAGAGACTGCACCCCACTGACATCATCACCAGAGAGACTGCACCCCACTGACATCATCACCAGAGAGACTGCACCCCACTGACATCATCACCAGAGAGACTGCACCCCACTGACATCATCACCAGAGAGACTGCACCCCACTGACATCATCACCAGAGAGACTGCACCCCACTGACATCATCACCAGAGAGACTGCACCCCACTGACATCATCACCAGAGAGACTGCACCCCACTGACATCATCACCAGAGAGACTGCACCCCACTGACATCATCACCAGAGAGACTGCACCCCACTGACATCATCACCAGAGAGACTGCACCCCACTGACATCATCACCAGAGAGACTGCACCCCACTGACATCATCACCAGAGAGACTGCACCCCACTGACATCATCACCAGAGAGACTGCACCCCACTGACATCATCACCAGAGAGACTGCACCCCACTGACATCATCACCAGAGAGACTGGACCCCACTGACATCATCACCAGAGAGACTGCACCCCACTGACATCATCACCAGAGAGACTGGACCCCACTGACATCATCACCAGAGAGACTGGACCCCACTGACATCATCACCAGAGAGACTGCACCCCACTGACATCATCACCAGAGAGACTGCACCCCACTGACATCATCACCAGAGAGACTGCACCCCACTGACATCATCACCAGAGAGACTGCACCCCACTGACATCATCACCAGAGAGACTGGACCCCACTGACATCATCACCAGAGAGACTGGACCCCACTGACATCATCACCAGAGAGACTGGACCCCACTGACATCATCACCAGAGAGACTGCACCCCACTGACATCATCACCAGAGAGACTGCACCCCACTGACATCATCACCAGAGAGACTGCACCCCACTGACATCATCACCAGAGAGACTGCACCCCACTGACATCATCACCAGAGAAGACTGCACCCCACTGACATCATCACCAGAGAGACTGGACCCCACTGACATCATCACCAGAGAGACTGGACCCCACTGACATCATCACCAGAGAGACTGGACCCCACTGACATCATCACCAGAGAGACTGCACCCCACTGACATCATCACCAGAGAGACTGCACCCCACTGACATCATCACCAGAGAGACTGCACCCCACTGACATCATCACCAGAGAGACTGCACCCCACTGACATCATCACCAGAGAGACTGCACCCCACTGACATCATCACCAGAGAGACTGCACCCCACTGACATCATCACCAGAGAGACTGCACCCCACTGACATCATCACCAGAGAGACTGCACCCCACTGACATCATCACCAGAGAGACTGCACCCCACTGACATCATCACCAGAGAGACTGCACCCCACTGACATCATCACCAGAGAGACTGCACCCCACTGACATCATCACCAGAGAGACTGCACCCCACTGACATCATCACCAGAGAGACTGCACCCCACTGACATCATCACCAGAGAGACTGCACCCCACTGACATCATCACCAGAGAGACTGCACCCCACTGACATCATCACCAGAGAGACTGCACCCCACTGACATCATCACCAGAGAGACTGCACCCCACTGACATCATCACCAGAGAGACTGCACCCCACTGACATCATCACCAGAGAGACTGCACCCCACTGACATCATCACCAGAGAGACTGCACCCCACTGACATCATCACCAGAGAGACTGGACCCCACTGACATCATCACCAGAGAGACTGCACCCCACTGACATCATCACCAGAGAGACTGGACCCCACTGACATCATCACCAGAGAGACTGCACCCCACTGACATCATCACCAGAGAGACTGCACCCCACTGACATCATCACCAGAGAGACTGCACCCCACTGACATCATCACCAGAGAGACTGCACCCCACTGACATCATCACCAGAGAGACTGGACCCCACTGACATCATCACCAGAGAGACTGGACCCCACTGACATCATCACCAGAGAGACTGCACCCCACTGACATCATCACCAGAGAGACTGCACCCCACTGACATCATCACCAGAGAGACTGCACCCCACTGACATCATCACCAGAGAGTGTGGTGGCCCGGATGTCGGGGGGGGGGGGTAGCGCTGTGATGGGTTTCCGGTCTCTTTGGTGGGTCACAGGGCTGCCCCCTCCAGGATATCACCGGCCTCCTCATGTATGATGTTGTCCCCCCAACCACCAATCAGATTCCAGCAGACTAGTCTGGCACAGTGGTAGAGGCGGTGCAGGGTGTGATGTCACAGCGGCTGCTCTCATGTCCTCCTTCCCCCTATATCTGCTGGCTACTGGTGACCCGCCACCCCACCCCCTTGTAGAAGTCAAAAGGGTGGCCCCCTACTGGCCGGACCACTCTTATCTGTGATTGGAGGGATTCCCTTCAGAAGAACAGGCTCACGGTGTCACTCTGCTGGCTCCTCCTCTAACATGGCAGTGAGGGGGAGGGGAGGCAGTTTAGTTGTGTAGATTTGATCCTGGGACTGATGACAGGTCCTCTTCTGTGCAACGCCTGCCTGCCCTGTCTGCTTCCTCCTTTTACATGCAGCACCCCTCCCCCCCCAAGGGCAGGAAACTCCGCTTACCCCAACCTCGGCCTCATTTCCTGTGTGCAGCTCGGCACCGAAGCTTCCTCTCTACTCATACACCAATCACCCACCTCATATATATATATATATATATATATATATATATATATATATATATATATATATATATATATATATATATATATATATATATATATATATATATATATATATATATATACAGTATCTGACAAAAGTTAGTACACCCCTCAGTGACATTTGTGTAAATCTTTTCTTCTATCTTTTCATGTGACAACACTGAAGAAATGACACTTGTCTACAATGTAAAGTAGTGAGTGTACAGCTTGTATAACAGTGTAAATTTGCTGTCCCCTCAAAATAACTCAACACACAGCCATTAATGTCTAAACCGCTGGCAACAAAAGTCAGTACACCCCTAAGTGAAAATCTCCAAATTGGGCCCAAAGTGTCAATATTTTGTGTGGCCACCATTATTTTCCAGCACTGCCTTAACCCTCTTGGACATGGAGGTCACCAGAGCTTCACAGGTTGTCACTGGAGTCCTCTTCCCCTCCTCCATGATGACATCACAGAGCTGGTGGATGTTAGAGACCTTGCGCTCCTCCACCTTCCGTTTGAGGATGTCCCACAGATGATCAATAGGGTTTAGGTCTGGAGACATGCTTGGCCAGTCCATCACCTTTACCCTCGGCTTCTTTAGCAAGGCAGTGGTGGTCTTGGAGGTGTGTTTGGGGTCGTTATCATGTTGGAATACTGCCCTGCAGCCCTGGTGTATAGGGAAGGCGTGATCTTCATATACAGTATACATACCCAGTGTATACGGGAGGTGTGATCCTCATATACAGAAGAAGGTGACCGATCGGCGATCTATGGGATCTGATTGGTGGATATCTACCATTGTCTTTTTATTGTCTTTTATCTAGATCAAGGAGAGCGCGGCTCAGACCCGGGAGACGCTGCGCCAACATTTCCAGGACATGAAGAACGCCGTGTCCAAGATGCTGGATGAGAGGCTGGCCATTCTCCTGCAACAAGTGGACACCGTTGAACACGAGAATATTAAACCGCTGGATGACTGTCAGAAGCTGCTGGAGCACGGGGTCAGCACAGCCGAGGACCTACTCCGAGAAGGTGGCTTATCTAAGGGGGGCATTGTCCAGGGGAGAGTATCATGGAGATGCATTGTGCACAGGGACAATATAAGGGGGTACAGTGTTTAGTAGGGGCAATTATGGGGTGCATTGTGCACATGGGCAAAATAAGGGGGTGCAATGTTTAGTAGGGCCATTTTTATGGGGTACATTGTCCAAGGGAGGCTATATTATTGGGTGCATTGTCCAGGGGAGACTATCATGGGGTTCATTATCCAGGGGAGACTATCATCAGGTGCATTGTGCACAGAGGCAGTATAAGGGGGTGCAATGTTTAGTAGGGGCCATTATTATGGGGTGCATTGTTTAGTTGAGGCCTATATAAGGGTGCATGTAACTTTGATCGTGTGCCCCTCTGTACAATGCTGATTTGAAATTTTCCCCTTTTTTCAGGTGAAGTCGTCGTGTCGGATAAAACTGGGAAGGACCATCAGAACTTGTGTCATTTCACCAACAAGGCTTTTCACATCCAGCTGGACAGGTGAGACGCTGAGGATGTTGGGTTGGGACCTGCAGCACAGAGGCCGAGGTTCTCTCAGATTAGCCTGGTGCGGTGTGAAGTCTGTTGAAACTGTGGATGGGACATGTTGGGCTTTGGCAATGAGTGATGGCAGCAGTGCAACACATGGACTATGATGGAGAATGTTTCAGAAGCTTAGATGTGTGGAATATCTATGTTCAGGATTGTGGGAGTGTGGGAGAGACGGGCTATGACTGAAGGTGAGGCAGACGGGCTGTGACGGAGAGTGAGACTTTGGGACAGACGGGCTGTGACGGAGAGTGAGACTTTGGGACAGACGGGCTGTGACGGAGAGTGAGAAGGTGGGACAGACTGAGAGTGAGAAGGTGGGACAGACGGGCTGTGGCGGAGAGTGAGAAGGTGGGACAGAGGGTGAGTGGGAAGGTGAGACAGAGGGAGAGTGGGAAGGTGAGACAGAGGGAGAGTGGGAAGGTGAGACAGAGGGAGAGTGGGAAGGTGAGACAGAGGGAGAGTGGGAAGGTGAGACAGAGGGAGAGTGGGAAGGTGAGACAGAGGGAGAGTGGGAAGGTGAGACAGAGGGAGAGTGGGAAGGTGAGACAGAGGGAGAGTGGGAAGGTGAGACAGAGGGAGAGTGGGAAGGTGAGACAGAGGGAGAGTGGGAAGGTGAGACAGAGGGAGAGTGGGAAGGTGAGACAGAGGGAGAGTGGGAAGGTGAGACAGAGGGAGAGTGGGAAGGTGAGACAGAGGGAGAGTGGGAAGGTGAGACAGAGGGAGAGTGGGAAGGTGAGACAGAGGGAGAGTGGGAAGGTGAGACAGAGGGAGAGTGGGAAGGTGAGACAGAGGGAGAGTGGGAAGGTGGGACAGAGGGAGAGTGGGAAGGTGGGACAGAGGGAGAGGGAGAAGGTGGGACAGAGGGAGAAGGTGGGACAGAGGGAGAAGGTGAGACAGAGGGAGAGGGAGAAGGTGAGACAGAGGGAGAGGGAGAAGGTGAGACAGAGGGAGAGGGAGAAGGTGAGACAGAGGGAGAGGGAGAAGGTGGGACAGAGGGAGAGGGAGAAGGTGGGACAGAGGGAGAGGGAGAAGGTGGGACAGAGGGAGAGGGAGAAGGTGGGACAGAGGGAGAGGGAGAAGGTGGGACAGAGGGAGAGGGAGAAGGTGGGACAGAGGGAGAGGGAGAAGGTGGGACAGAGGGAGAGGGAGAAGGTGGGACAGAGGGAGAGGGAGAAGGTGGGACAGAGGGAGAGGGAGAAGGTGGGACAGAGGGAGAGGGAGAAGGTGGGACAGAGGGAGAGGGAGAAGGTGGGACAGACGGGCTGTGACGGAGAGTGAGACGGTGGGACAGACGGGCTGTGACGGAGAGTGAGAGGGTGGGACAGACGGGCTGTGACGGAGAGTGAGAGGGTGGGACAGACGGGCTGTGACGGAGAGTGAGAAGGTGGGACAGAAGAGTTGTGACGTAGTGTGAGAAGGTGGGACAGACGGGTTGTGACGGAGAGTGAGAAGGTGGGACAGACTGGTTGCGACGGAGAGTGAGAGGGTGTGACACACGGGCTGCGACGGAGAGTGAGAGGGTGGGACAGACGGGCTGCGACGGAGAGCGAGAGGGTGGGACACACGGGCTGTGACGGAGAGGTTGGGACAGACGGAGAGTGAGAAGGTGGGACAGACGGGTTGTGATGGAGAGTGACAGGGTGGGACAGACGGAGAGTGAGAAGGTGGGACAGACGGGTTGTGATGGAGAGTGAGAGGGTGGGACAGACGTGCTGTGACGGAAAATGAGAAGGTGGGACAGACGGGCTGTGACGGAGAGCGAGAGGGTGGGACAGACGGGCTGCGACGGAGAGCGAGAGGGTGGGACAGACGGGCTGCGACGGAGAGCGAGAGGGTGGGACAGACGGGCTGCGACGGAGAGCGAGAGGGTGGGACAGACGGGCTGCGACGGAGAGCGAGAGGGTGGGACAGACGGGCTGCGACGGAGAGCGAGAGGGTGGGACAGACGGGCTGTGACGGAGAGCGAGAGGGTGGGATAGACGGGCTGTGACGGAGAGCGAGAGGGTGGGACAGACGGAGAGTGAGAAGGTGGGACAGACGGGCTGCGACGGAGAGCGAGAGGGTGGGACAGACGGGCTGCGACGGAGAGCGAGAGGGTGGGACAGACGGGCTGCGACGGAGAGCGAGAGGGTGGGACAGACGGGCTGCGACGGAGAGCGAGAGGGTGGGACAGACGGGCTGCGACGGAGAGCGAGAGGGTGGGACAGACGGGCTGCGACGGAGAGCGAGAGGGTGGGACAGACGGAGAGTGAGAAGGTGGGACAGACGGGTTGTGATGGAGAGTGAGAGGGTGGGACAGACGTGCTGTGACGGAAAATGAGAAGGTGGGACAGACGGGCTGTGACGGAGAGCGAGAAAGTGGGACAGACGGGCTGTGACGGAGAGCGAGAGGGTGGGACAGACGGGCTGTGACGGAGAGCGAGAGGGTGGGACAGACGGGCTGTGACGGAGAGCGAGAGGGTGGGACAGACGGGCTGTGACGGAGGAGCGAGAGGGTGGGACAGACGGGCTGTGACGGAGAGCGAGAGGGTGGGACAGACGGGCTGTGACGGAGAGCGAGAGGGTGGGACAGACGGAGAGTGAGAAGGTGGGACAGACGGGCTGCGACGGAGAGCGAGAGGGTGGGGACAGACGGGCTGCGACGGAGAGCGAGAGGGTGGGACAGACGGGCTGCGACGGAGAGCGAGAGGGTGGGACAGACGGGCTGCGACGGAGAGCGAGAGGGTGGGACAGACGGGCTGCGACGGAGAGCGAGAGGGTGGGACAGACGGGCTGCGACGGAGAGCGAGAGGGTGGGACAGACGGGCTGCGACGGAGAGCGAGAGGGTGGGACAGACGGGCTGCGACGGAGAGCGAGAGGGTGGGACAGACGGGCTGCGACGGAGAGCGAGAGGGTGGGACAGACGGGCTGCGACGGAGAGCGAGAGGGTGGGACAGACGGGCTGCGACGGAGAGCGAGAGGGTGGGACAGACGGGCTGCGACGGAGAGCGAGAGGGTGGGACAGACGGGCTGCGACGGAGAGCGAGAGGGTGGGACAGACGGGCTGCGACGGAGAGCGAGAGGGTGGGACAGACTGGCTGCGACGGAGAGCGAGAGGGTGGGACAGACTGGCTGCGACGGAGAGCGAGAGGGTGGGACAGACTGGCTGCGACGGAGAGCGAGAGGGTGGGACAGACTGGCTGCGACGGAGAGCGAGAGGGTGGGACAGACTGGCTGCGACGGAGAGCGAGAGGGTGGGACAGACTGGCTGCGACGGAGAGCGAGAGGGTGGGACAGACGGGCTGCGACGGAGAGCGAGAGGGTGGGACAGACGGGCTGCGACGGGAGAGCGAGAGGGTGGGACAGACGGGCTGCGACGGAGAGCGAGAGGGTGGGACAGACGGGCTGCGACGGAGAGCGAGAGGGTGGGACAGACGGGCTGCGACGGACGGAGAGCGAGAGGGTGGGACAGACGGGCTGCGACGGACGGAGAGCGAGAGGGTGGGACAGACGGGCTGCCACGGAGAGCGAGAGGGTGGGACAGACGGGCTGCCACGGAGAGCGAGAGGGTGGGACAGACGGGCTGCGACGGAGAGCGAGAGGGTGGGACAGACGGGCTGCGACGGAGAGCGAGAGGGTGGGACAGACGGGCTGCGACGGAGAGCGAGAGGGTGGGACAGACGGGCTGCGACGGAGAGCGAGAGGGTGGGACAGACGGGCTGCGACGGAGAGCGAGAGGGTGGGACAGACGGGCTGCGACGGAGAGCGAGAGGGTGGGACAGACGGGCTGCGACGGAGAGCGAGAGGGTGGGACAGACGGGCTGCGACGGAGAGCGAGAGGGTGGGACAGACGGGCTGCGACGGAGAGCGAGAGGGTGGGACAGACGGGCTGCGACGGAGAGCGAGAGGGTGGGACAGACGGGCTGCGACGGAGAGCGAGAGGGTGGGACAGACGGGCTGCGACGGAGAGCGAGAGGGTGGGACAGACGGGCTGCGACGGAGAGCGAGAGGGTGGGACAGACGGGCTGCGACGGAGAGCGAGAGGGTGGGACAGACGGGCTGCGACGGAGAGCGAGAGGGTGGGACAGACGGGCTGCGACGGAGAGCGAGAGGGTGGGACAGACGGGCTGCGACGGAGAGCGAGAGGGTGGGACAGACGGGCTGCGACGGAGAGCGAGAGGGTGGGACAGACGGGCTGCGACGGAGAGCGAGAGGGTGGGACAGACGGGCTGCGACGGAGAGCGAGAGGGTGGGACAGACGGGCTGCGACGGAGAGCGAGAGGGTGGGACAGACGGGCTGCGACGGAGAGCGAGAGGGTGGGACAGACGGGCTGCGACGGAGAGCGAGAGGGTGGGACAGACGGGCTGCGACGGAGAGCGAGAGGGTGGGACAGACGGGGCTGCGACGGAGAGCGAGAGGGTGGGACAGACGGGCTGCGACGGAGAGCGAGAGGGTGGGACAGACGGGCTGCGACGGAGAGCGAGAGGGTGGGACAGACGGGCTGCGACGGAGAGCGAGAGGGTGGGACAGACGGGCTGCGACGGAGAGCGAGAGGGTGGGACAGACGGGCTGCGACGGAGAGCGAGAGGGTGGGACAGACGGGCTGCGACGGAGAGCGAGAGGGTGGGACAGACGGGCTGCGACGGAGAGCGAGAGGGTGGGACAGACGGGCTGCGACGGAGAGCGAGAGGGTGGGACAGACGGGCTGCGACGGAGAGCGAGAGGGTGGGACAGACGGGCTGCGACGGAGAGCGAGAGGGTGGGACAGACGGGGCTGCGACGGAGAGCGAGAGGGTGGGACAGACGGGCTGCGACGGAGAGCGAGAGGGTGGGACAGACGGGCTGCGACGGAGAGCGAGAGGGTGGGACAGACGGGCTGCGACGGAGAGCGAGAGGGTGGGACAGACGGGCTGCGACGGAGAGCGAGAGGGTGGGACAGACGGGCTGCGACGGAGAGCGAGAGGGTGGGACAGACGGGCTGCGACGGAGAGCGAGAGGGTGGGACAGACGGGCTGCGACGGAGAGGTTGGGATAGACGGAGAGTGAGAAGGTGGGACAGACGGGCTGTGACGGAGAGTGAGAGGGTGGGACGGATAGAGTGAGAGGGTGGGACAGACGGGCTGTGACGGAGAGCGAGCGGGTGGGACAGACGGGCTGCGACGGAGAGCGAGAGGGTGGGACAGACGGGCTGCGACGGAGAGCGAGAGGGTGGGACAGACGGGCTGCGACGGAGAGCGAGAGGGTGGGACAGACGGGCTGCGACGGAGAGCGAGAGGGTGGGACAGACGGTCTGCGACGGAGAGCGAGAGGGTGGGACAGACGGTCTGCGACGGAGAGCGAGAGGGTGGGACAGACGGTCTGCGACGGAGAGCGAGAGGGTGGGACAGACGGTCTGCGACGGAGAGCGAGAGGGTGGGACAGACGGGCTGCGACGGAGAGCGAGAGGGTGGGACAGACGGGGCTGCGACGGAGAGGTTGGGATAGACAGAGAGTGAGAAGGTGGGACAGACGGGCTGTGACGGAGAGTGAGAGGGTGGGACGGATAGAGTGAGAGGGTGGGACAGACGGGCTGTGACGGAGAGCGAGAGGGTGGGACAGGCGGGCTGTGACGGAGAGCGAGAGGGTGGGACACGCGGGCTGTGACGGAGAGCGAGAGGGTGGGACACGCGGGCTGTGACGGAGAGCGAGAGGGTGGGACACGCGGGCTGCGACGGAGAGCGAGAGGGTGGGACACGCGGGCTGCGACGGAGAGCGAGAGGGTGGGACAGACGGGCTGCGACGGAGAGCGAGAGGGTGGGACAGACGGGCTGCGACGGAGAGCGAGAGGGTGGGACAGACGGGCTGCGACGGAGAGCGAGAGGGTGGGACAGACGGGCTGCGACGGAGAGCGAGAGGGTGGGACAGACGGGCTGCGACGGAGAGCGAGAGGGTGGGACAGACGGGCTGCGACGGAGAGCGAGAGGGTGGGACAGACGGGCTGCGACGGAGAGCGAGAGGGTGGGACAGACGGGCTGCGACGGAGAGCGAGAGGGTGGGACAGACGGGCTGCGACGGAGAGCGAGAGGGTGGGACAGACGGGCTGCGACGGAGAGCGAGAGGGTGGGACAGACGGGCTGCGACGGAGAGCGAGAGGGTGGGACAGACGGGCTGCGACGGAGAGCGAGAGGGTGGGACAGACGGGCTGCGACGGAGAGCGAGAGGGTGGGACAGACGGGCTGCGACGGAGAGCGAGAGGGTGGGACAGACGGGCTGCGACGGAGAGCGAGAGGGTGGGACAGACGGGCTGCGACGGAGAGCGAGAGGGTGGGACAGACGGGCTGCGACAGAGAGCGAGAGGGTGGGACAGACGGGCTGCGACGGAGAGGTTGGGATAGACGGAGAGTGAGAAGGTGGGACAGACGGGCTGTGACGGAGAGTGAGAGGGTGGGACGGATAGAGTGAGAGGGTGGGACAGACGGGTTGTGACGGAGAGCGAGAGGGTGGGACAGACGGGCTGTGACGGAGAGCGAGAGGGTGGGACAGACGGGCTGTGACGGAGAGCGAGAGGGTGGGACAGACGGGCTGTGACGGAGAGCGAGAGGGTGGGACAGACGGGCTGCGACGGAGAGCGAGAGGGTGGGACAGACGGGCTGCGACGGAGAGCGAGAGGGTGGGACAGACGGGCTGCGACGGAGAGCGAGAGGGTGGGACAGACGGTCTGCGACGGAGAGCGAGAGGGTGGGACAGACGGTCTGCGACGGAGAGCGAGAGGGTGGGACAGACGGTCTGCGACGGAGAGCGAGAGGGTGGGACAGACGGGCTGCGACGGAGAGCGAGAGGGTGGGACAGACGGGCTGCGACGGAGAGGTTGGGATAGACGGAGAGTGAGAAGGTGGGACAGACGGGCTGTGACGGAGAGTGAGAGGGTGGGACGGATAGAGTGAGAGGGTGGGACACGCGGGCTGGGACGGAGAGCGAGAGGGTGGGACACGCGGGCTGGGACGGAGAGCGAGAGGGTGGGACACGCGGGCTGGGACGGAGAGCGAGAGGGTGGGACACGCGGGCTGGGACGGAGAGCGAGAGGGTGGGACAGACGGGCTGTGACGGAGAGCGAGAGGGTGGGACAGACGGGCTGTGACGGAGAGCGAGAGGGTGGGACAGACGGGCTGTGACGGAGAGCGAGAGGGTGGGACAGACGGGCTGTGACGGAGAGCGAGAGGGTGGGACAGACGGGCTGTGACGGAGAGCGAGAGGGTGGGACAGACGGGCTGTGACGGAGAGCGAGAGGGTGGGACAGACGGGCTGTGACGGAGAGCGAGAGGGTGGGACAGACGGGCTGTGACGGAGAGCGAGAGGGTGGGACACGCGGGCTGTGACGGAGAGCGAGAGGGTGGGACACGCGGGCTGTGACGGAGAGCGAGAGGGTGGGACACGCGGGTTGTGACGGAGAGCGAGAGGGTGGGACACGCGGGTTGTGACGGAGAGCGAGAGGGTGGGACACGCGGGCTGTGACGGAGAGCGAGAGGGTGGGACACGCGGGCTGTGACGGAGAGCGAGAGGGTGGGACACGCGGGCTGTGACGGAGAGCGAGAGGGTGGGACACGCGGGCTGTGACGGAGAGCGAGAGGGTGGGACACGCGGGCTGTGACGGAGAGAGAGAGGGTGGGACACGCGTGCTGTGACGGAGAGCGAGAGGGTGGGACACGCGTGCTGTGACGGAGAGCGAGAGGGTGGGACACGCGTGCTGTGACGGAGAGCGAGAGGGTGGGACACGCGGGCTGTGACGGAGAGCGAGAGGGTGGGACACGCGGGCTGTGACGGAGAGCGAGAGGGTGGGACACGCGGGCTGTGACGGAGAGCGAGAGGGTGGGACACGCGGGCTGTGACGGAGAGCGAGAGGGTGGGACACGCGGGCTGTGACGGAGAGCGAGAGGGTGGGACACGCGGGCTGTGACGGAGAGCGAGAGGGTGGGACACGCGGGCTGTGACGGAGAGCGAGAGGGTGGGACACGCGGGCTGTGACGGAGAGCGAGAGGGTGGGACACGCGGGCTGTGACGGAGAGCGAGAGGGTGGGACACGCGGGCTGTGACGGAGAGCGAGAGGGTGGGACACGCGGGCTGTGACGGAGAGCGAGAGGGTGGGACACGCGGGCTGTGACGGAGAGCGAGAGGGTGGGACACGCGGGCTGTGACGGAGAGCGAGAGGGTGGGACACGCGGGCTGTGACGGAGAGCGAGAGGGTGGGACACGCGGGCTGTGACGGAGAGCGAGAGGGTGGGACACGCGGGCTGTGACGGAGAGCGAGAGGGTGGGACACGCGGGCTGTGACGGAGAGCGAGAGGGTGGGACACGCGGGCTGTGACGGAGAGCGAGAGGGTGGGACACGCGGGCTGTGACGGAGAGCGAGAGGGTGGGACACGCGGGCTGTGACGGAGAGCGAGAGGGTGGGACACGCGGGCTGTGACGGAGAGCGAGAGGGTGGGACACGCGGGCTGTGACGGAGAGCGAGAGGGTGGGACACGCGGGCTGGGACGGAGAGCGAGAGGGTGGGACACGCGGGCTGGGACGGAGAGCGAGAGGGTGGGACACGCGGGCTGGGACGGAGAGCGAGAGGGTGGGACACGCGGGCTGGGACGGAGAGCGAGAGGGTGGGACACGCGGGCTGGGACGGAGAGCGAGAGGGTGGGACACGCGGGCTGGGACGGAGAGCGAGAGGGTGGGACACGCGGGCTGGGACGGAGAGCGAGAGGGTGGGACACGCGGGCTGGGACGGAGAGCGAGAGGGTGGGACACGCGGGCTGGGACGGAGAGCGAGAGGGTGGGACACGCGGGCTGGGACGGAGAGCGAGAGGGTGGGACACGCGGGCTGCGACGGAGAGCGAGAGGGTGGGACAGACGGGCTGCGACGGAGAGCGAGAGGGTGGGACAGACGGGCTGCGACGGAGAGCGAGAGGGTGGGACAGACGGGCTGCGACGGAGAGCGAGAGGGTGGGACAGACGGGCTGCGACGGAGAGCGAGAGGGTGGGACAGACGGGCTGCGACGGAGAGCGAGAGGGTGGGACAGACGGGCTGCGACGGAGAGCGAGAGGGTGGGACAGACGGGCTGCGACGGAGAGCGAGAGGGTGGGACAGACGGGCTGCGACGGAGAGCGAGAGGGTGGGACAGACGGGCTGCGACGGAGAGCGAGAGGGTGGGACAGACGGGCTGCGACGGAGAGCGAGAGGGTGGGACAGACGGGCTGCGACGGAGAGCGAGAGGGTGGGACAGACGGGCTGCGACGGAGAGCGAGAAGGTGGGACAGACGGGCTGTGACGGAGAGCGAGAAGGTGGGACAGACGGGCTGTGACGGAGAGTGAGAGGGTGGGACAGACGGGCTGTGACGGAGAGTGAGAGGGTGGGACAGACGGGCTGTGACGGAGAGTGAGAGGGTGGGACAGACGGGCTGTGACGGAGAGTGAGAAGGTGGGACAGACGGGCTGTGACGGAGAGTGAGAAGGTGGGACAGACGGGCTGTGAAGGAGAGTGAGAAGGTGGGACAGACGGCCTGTGAAGGAGAGTGAGAAGGTGGGACAGACGGCCTGTGACGGAGAGTGAGAAGGTGGGACAGACGGCCTGTGACGGAGAGTGAGAAGGTGGGACAGTTGGCCTGTGACGGAGAGTGAGAAGGTGGGACAGACGGGCTGTGACGGAGAGTGAGAAGGTGGGACAGACGGCCTGTGACGGAGAGTGAGAAGGTGGGACAGACGGCCTGTGACGGAGAGTGAGAAGGTGGGACAGACGGCCTGTGAAGGAGAGTGAGAAGGTGGGACAGACGGGCTGTGACGGAGAGTGAGAAGGTGGGACAGACGGGCTGTGAAGGAGAGTGAGAAGGTGGGACAGACGGGCTGTGACGGAGAGTGAGAAGGTGGGACAGACGGGCTGTGAAGGAGAGTGAGAAGGTGGGACAGACGGCCTGTGATAGAGAGTTATGGGCTATGGGGGTGATCTAGTAGCAGGGCGGAGGTATGCGTAGAGTTTCGGACATATGATAGGTGTAGAGTTTAGAGATTGGATGGTCAGAATGATGACATCACTGTGTCCTCTCTCTGTGTTCAGCTTGCCGGAGGTGCCATCACTTGTGGAAGTTCCCTGTCTGTCAGCTCAGTTGGATGACACTCTCTTGTCTGTGGCCAGAGATCAGATCTTCAGTCATGGTGCAGTGGCCTCCAGATCTCCGGTACAGATCGAGGAGCTGATTGAGAGGCCCGGAGGGATCCTGGTGAAATGGTGTAAGGTCAGTGCAATGGCATAAATTCATACTGCCCTTCATACTGTGTGCTAAAACGAGCTTCATATTAAGTATATTAAAAACGTCACAGACTCCTAACATGCAGGATAAGGGTGGAGCCATGTATTCCATCCTCCCTGATGGCAGGGTAAGGGCGGAGCCGTGTACTCCATCCTCCCTGATGGCGGGATAAGGGCGGGGCCATGTATTCCATCCTCCCTGATGGCAGGATAAGGGCGGGGCCATGTATTCCATCCTCCCTGATGGCGGGATAAGGGCGGAGCCGTGTACTCCATCCTCCCTGATGGCGGGATAAGGGCGGAGCCGTGTATTCCATCCTCCCTGATGGCGGGATAAGGGCAGAGCTGTGTATTCCATCCTCCCTGATGGTGGGATAAGGGCGGAGTTGTGTATTTCATCCTCCCTGATGGGATAAGGGGCAGAGCCGTGTATTTCATCCTCCCTGATGACGGAATAAGGGGCGGAGCCGTGTATTTCATCCTCCCTGATGGCGGCATAAGGGCGGAGCCGTGTATTCCATCCTCCCTGATGGTGGGATAAGGGCGGAGTTGTGTATTTCATCCTCCCTGATGGGATAAGGGGCAGAGCCGTGTATTTCATCCTCCCTGATGACGGAATAAGGGGCGGAGCCGTGTATTTCATCCTCCCTGATGGCGGCATAAGGGCGGAGCTGTGTATTCCATCCTCCCTGATGGCGGCATAAGGGCGGAGCTGTGTATTCCATCCTCCCTGATGGCGGCATAAGGGCGGAGCTGTGTATTCCATCCTCCCTGATGGCGGCATAAGGGCGGAGCCGTGTATTCTATCCTCTCTTCATAGGGAAATTACTCTTCTTTTTCTCTCTCTCTCAGGTAGACGATGATTTTGTGGTTCAGGATTACCGGCTTCAGTACCGCCGACACAACTCCGGCCATTTTGAAGACGCATATGTGGGCCCAGAGTGTGAATTCATGGTCTTACAGATTGACCCCAACGTGGATTATCAGTTCCGTGTGTGTGCTCGGGGGGATGGGCGCCAGGAGTGGAGTCCTTGGAGCGTTCCACAGATTGGCCACACATGTCTGATCCCTCACGGTAAGCCCCGCCCCTTCTGTTATGAACTGACACTTAAAGGCGAGATATTCTTGTGTTGGCATAGCAGCAGCCATATTGGTGGGACAAAGACAGGATATTAGTGGTCCTCCTGCCCTCCGGGAGAAGCCTGCAGTGTCGGGGATCCGGGGTTTCCTGCATGGGGTGGAGCTGCTTGTTTTGATTCTGTCATCTCTCGGCAGAGTGGAATCCGGGATTGGAAGGTTACAGCCTCAGCAGCCGCAGGAACATCGCCCTCCGGAATGATAGTCCCTGCCAGTCCGTCCTCTACTCCAAAAGTGCTACCTACTTCCCGGGACAGACCCTGACCTTCAGGTGAGAGCAAGTCTGCACCATTGTCCGTCTTCAGTTCCTGGCGTTACCAGAGGGAGGCGCTGCACATACTGCCTGCCAACCCCCCCCCCCGGTAATGGGGGAAGAGTTCTGTATGATGGGTTGTGTGGTCTGGTTGAATGCTGGGTCTTTGCCTCATGTATGGGTGGTGAAATGCTCCCAGGGCTACTTCTAAACTGGTGTTCCTTTATTTTATGAAGGACCGGGCCCAATTCCCAAATTATTAAAGGCTACATATGTCCCAGTACCCCAAAGAATGGGAGAAGGACCCCGCCTTGGGGTGTGTCTGACGGTTATGTGGAGTGGGTTGTGAATGGGCCCCTTTGCCGGCTCTCAGGGTGGAGTGTCTAGACTACTCCTTCAGTATGGTGTATGTCCTGCAGGGTGGAGACCACGGGACAGCCGGATAAGAGGGACAGTATTGGAGTTTGTGTGGAGAAGAACGACGGATGTGACTCGCTACAGAGAGACAAGGCCGTGTGTGTCAGTCCAAGCGGTAAGTGTGCACCCCTCCCCCTCCCCTTTCCTATCCAAATTTTACTGCGTTTATCTCTTTATTACACTACCGGGGACCTGACATAGCGCCACGTTCTCATACCCCCCACAAGAGCCTGACATAGCGCCACGTTCTCCTCATACCCCACCACAAGAGCCTGACATAGCGCCACGTTCTCCTCATACCCCACCACAAGAGCCTGACATAGCGCCACGTTCTCCTCATACCCCACCACAAGAGCCTGACATAGCGCCACGTTCTCATACCCCCCCACAAGAGCCTGACATAGCGCCACGTTCTCCTCATACCCCCCCCACAAGAGCCTGACATAGCGCCACGTTCTCCTCATACCCCCCCACAAGAGCCTGACATAGCGCCACGTTCTCCTCATACCCCCCCACAAGAGCCTGACATAGCGCCACGTTCTCCTCATACCCCACCACAAGAGCCTGACATAGCGCCACGTTCTCATACCCCCCCACAAGAGCCTGACATAGCGCCACGTTCTCCTCATACCCCCCCACAAGAGCCTGACATAGCGCCACGTTCTCCTCATACCCCCCCACAAGAGCCTGACATAGCGCCACATTCTCCTCATACCCCCCCACAAGAGCCTGACATAGCACCACGTTCTCCTCATACCCCACCAGAAGAGCCTGACATAGCGCCACGTTCTCCTCATACCCCCCCTACAAGAGCCTGACATAGCGCCACGTTCTCCTCATACCCCCCCACAAGAGCCTGATATAGCGCCACTTTCTCCTCATACCCCCCCCCACAAGAGCCTGACATAGCGCCATGTTCTCCTCATACCCCACCAGAAGAGCCTGACATAGTGCCACGTTCTCCTCATACCCCCCCTACAAGAGCCTGACATAGCGCCACGTTCTCCTCATACCCCCCCACAAGAGCCTGACATAGCGCCACGTTCTCCTCATACCCCCCCACAAGAGCCTGACATAGCGCCACGTTCTCATACACCCCCACAAGAGCCTGACATAGCACCACGTTCTCCTCATACCCCACCAGAAGAGCCTGACATAGCGCCACGTTCTCCTCATACCCCCCCTACAAGAGCCTGACATAGCGCCACGTTCTCCTCATACCCCCCCACAAGAGCCTGACATAGCGCCACTTTCTCCTGAGAGCCCCCCCACAAGAGCCTGACGTAGCGCCACGTTCTCATTGTACCTCCCGACGAGAGCCTGACATAGTTGAGCTGAATCTTGATATAGAGCGGTCTTACCCAGAAGGGTCCCGACGCGCTTACAAACACAGATACTAGGGCCAATTTATAGACAGGATCTGAATAACCTACCAGCATGTCTTCGGAGTGTGGGAAGAAACCGGAGCACCCGAAGGAAACCCACACAGGCACAGGGAGAACATGCAAACTCCAGGCAGATAGTGTTGTGGTCGGGATTTGAACCAGCGACCCTATTGCTGCTAGGTGAGAGTGCTACCCACTACACCACATAGCGGCGCGTTCTCCTCGTACACCAACCCCCCCCATAAGTTTTTCTCATACCCCCCCCCCCCCCCCCCACAAGAGTCTGACATAGCGCCACGTTCTCCTTGTACACCCCCGACAAGAGCCTGACATAGTGCCATATTGCTCCCCCCCCGATGAGGGATTGACATTGGGCCCGGGTAACTCCCTCCCCCCCACGAGGGCTTGACATATGCTGTGTAACCACCACCCCTAAAACAAGGGCCTGACCTATCCTTGTGTCTCCTCCAGGTGCTGTGTATGTGAACGGGAAGGAGATGACCAATCAGCTGCCTCCAGTCTCCCCCGGTTCCACCATCACATTCGACATGGAGATTGTGAGTTTGGGGCCCACCAACAACAACGAGGGCCCGCACCATCGGCGCAGGGTGACTATAAGCTCTGGAAACCGGGAAGTGGTGTTTGATTGGCTACTGGAGCAGTCATGTGGCACTCTGTATTTTGGATGTTCCTTTGTATACCCCAGCTGGAAGGTTCTGGTGTTTTAGCCGGCTGATGTGGGGGTCTTATCCTGAGAATGGTGGGTGTAATGATGAATGCAATGGTGGGAAGAGTCATATGAGATGTATTTGCGCTTTTTGGGTGGAGACACTCCTGGCTGTATTTTTTTTTTCCAATTCCAAGCTGGATAGATAAACGGTTCGTTCAGTCCTCCCTCTGCTGCACACAAAGGTTTTCTAGAATGTTCTATGGCATTCACTGTGATCTGCACAGCTCCACCTGACAGTGAAAGCTCAGGGTTAGGTGTATTCAGCTCGGGGGTCGGTCATAGATCTGGACTCCCCCCAGCTGTGGTAATCCCGAGGTGACTGTGAATTAACCCTTTAATGCTCCATGGCCCTGCCCCCCAATCTTCTCACAACCTGATCTCCCCAATCGTGATTGGCTGAATAGCAGTAGAGCTCAGTGATCCCCAGGAGCATAGTGGGTGGAGAGAATGCAAAATACCCCCCAGAGGCTCTTCCATGTCCAAATACAAAAAATACCCCCCGGAGGCTATTCCATGTCCAAATACACAAAATACCCCCCCCCCCCCCCCCCCCCCCGAGGGGGCTCTTCCATGTCCAGATACACAGAATACCCATCGGGGGCTCTTCCATGTCCAGATACACAGAATACCCCCCGGAGGCTCTTCCATGTCCAAATACAAAAAATACCCCCCGGAGGCTTTTCCATGTCTAGACACACAAAATACCCCCCAGAGGCTCTTCCATGTCCAGATACACCAGATTCCCCGCACACGGTGTTATGGCTCTGTACCCACGGCTGTCAGCTTCTATCAGAGCAGTGAGGGCGGGGTGAACACAAATCATCCCCCCTTTCTTCTACCACGAGATGCCCTTTAAGGGGATCTTAATTCTGGTAGGAGGGGCTTCTGATCATGTGATTGGGAGCCCTTCCTACCTGCACCCAACTGTGACAGCGCAGTCACAGTGCTGAGGACACCAACTTACCACACACAGATCTGGCAGCACAAAATAATACCCACAGCTCTGCTGCCACATATATGGGGGTGGGGGGGGTGTTTTCAATGGGAGAGCTACCATTGGGGAAGGGGGGTTCAATGGGAGAGCTGTCATTGGGGGCAGGGAAGAGGTTAATGGGAGAGCTGTCACTGGGGGGAGGGGAGGTCAACAGGAGAACCATCAGTGGGAGAGCTGTCATTGGGGGAAGGGTCAATGGGAGAGCTGTCATTGGGGAAGGGGTCAAAGGGAGAGCTGTTATTGGGGGGAGGGGTCAATGGGAGAGCTGTTATTGGGGGGAGGGGTCAATGGGAGAGCTGTCCTATTTGTCAGATTTGTCTGGCTCGGGGTGGGGGAGGCGATGGTAGGGGAGATTTGTCTGGCTCTGGGCGGGTGATCGGAGGGGAGATTTCCTGGGCTCGGGGCGGGCGATGGTAGGGGAGATTAGTCTGGCTCGGGGCGTGCGATGGTAGGGGAGATTTGTCTGGCTCGGGGGTGGGGCGATGGTAGGGGAGATTTGTCTGGCTCAGGGCAGGCGATTGGTAGGGGAGATTTGTCTGGCTCAGGGCAGGCGATGGTAGGGGAGATTTGTCTGGCTCAGGGCAGGCGATGGTAGGGGAGATTTGTCTGGCTCGGGGCGGGTGATCGGAGGGGAGATTTCCTGGGCTCGGGGCAGGAGATGGGTAGGGGAGATTTGTCTGGCTCGGGGCGGGTGATCGAAGGGGAGATTTCCTGGGCTCGGGGCGGGTGATCGAAGGGGAGATTTCCTGGGCTCGGGGCGGGCGATCGGAGGGGAGATTTCTCGGGGTGGGCGATCAGAGGGAAATGTCTTGGGGCGGGCGATGGTAGGGGAGATTTGTCTGGCTCGGGGCGGGCGATGGTAGGGGAGATTTGTCTGGCTCGGGGCGGGCGATGGTAGGGGAGATTTGTCTGGCTCGGGGCGGGCGATGGTAGGGGAGATTTGTCTGGCTCGGGGCGGGCGATGGTAGGGGAGATTTGTCTGCCTCGGGGCGGGCGATGGTAGGGGAGATTTGTCTGGCTCGGGGCGGGCGATGGTAGGGGAGATTTGTCTGGCTCGGGGCGGGCGATGGTAGGGGAGATTTGTCTGGCTCGGGGCGGGCGATGGTAGGAGAGATTTGTCTGGCTCGGGGCGGGCGATGGTAGGGGAGATTTGTCTGGCTCGGGGCGGGCGATGGTAGGGGAGATTTGTCTGGCTCGGGGCGGGCGATGGTAGGGGAGATGTGTCTAGCTCGGGGCGGGCGATCGGAGGGGAGATTTCTCGGGGTGGGCAATCAGAGGGAAATGTCTCGGGGTGGGCGATGGTAGGGGAGATGTGTCTAGCTCGGGGCGGGCGATCGGAGGGGAGATTTCTCGGGGTGGGCAATCAGAGGGAAATGTCTCGGGGTGGGCGATCAGAGGGAAATGTCTCGGGGTGGGCGATGGTAGGGGAGATTTGTCTGGCTCAGGGCGGGCGATGGTAGGGGAGATTTGTCTGGCTCAGGGCGGGCGATGGTAGGGGAGATTTGTCTAGCTCGGGGCGGGCGATCGGAGGGGAGATTTCTCGGGGTGGGCGATCAGAGGTAATAGTCTCGGGGCAGGCGATGGTAGGGGAGATTTGTCTGGCTCAGGGCGGGCGATGGTAGGGGAGATTTTGTCTGGCTCGGGGCGGGCGATGGTAGGGGAGATTTGTCTGGCTCGGGGCGGGCGATGGTAGGGGAGATTTGTCTGGCTCGGGGCGGGCGATGGTAGGGGAGATTTGTCTGGCTCGGGGCGGGCGATGGTAGGGGAGATTTGTCTGGCTCGGGGCGGGCGATGGTAGGGGAGATTTGTCTGGCTCGGGGCGGGCGATGGTAGGGGAGATTTGTCTGGCTCGGGGCGGGCGATGGTAGGGGAGATTTGTCTGGCTCGGGGCGGGCGATGGTAGGGGAGATTTGTCTGGCTCGGGGCGGGCGATGGTAGGGGAGATTTGTCTGGCTCGGGGCGGGCGATGGTAGGGGAGATTTGTCTGGCTCGGGGCGGGCGATGGTAGGGGAGATTTGTCTGGCTCGGGGCGGGCGATGGTAGGGGAGATTTGTCTGGCTCGGGGCGGGCGATGGTAGGGGAGATTTGTCTGGCTCGGGGCGGGCGATGGTAGGGGAGATTTGTCTGGCTCGGGGCGGGCGATGGTAGGGGAGATTTGTCTGGCTCGGGGCGGGCGATGGTAGGGGAGATTTGTCTGGCTCGGGGCGGGCGATGGTAGGGGAGATTTGTCTGGCTCGGGGCGGGCGATGGTAGGGGAGATTTGTCTGGCTCGGGGCGGGCGATGGTAGGGGAGATTTGTCTGGCTCGGGGCGGGCGATGGTAGGGGAGATTTGTCTGGCTCGGGGCGGGCGATGGTAGGGGAGATGTGTCTGGCTCGGGGCGGGCGATGGTAGGGGAGATGTGTCTAGCTCGGGGCGGGCGATCGGAGGGGAGATTTCTCGGGGTGGGCGATCAGAGGGAAATGTCTCGGGGTGGGCGATCAGAGGGAAATGTCTCGGGGTGGGCGATGGTAGGGGAGATTTGTCTGGCTCAGGGCGGGCGATGGTAGGGGAGATTTGTCTGGCTCAGGGCGGGCGATGGTAGGGGAGATTTGTCTAGCTCGGGGCGGGCGATGGTAGGGGAGATTTGTCTAGCTCGGGGCGGGCGATCGGAGGGGAGATTTCTCGGGGTGGGCGATCAGAGGTAATAGTCTCGGGGCAGGCGATGGTAGGGGAGATTTGTCTGGCTCAGGGCGGGCGATGGTAGGGGAGATTTTGTCTGGCTCGGGGCGGGCGATGGTAGGGGAGATTTGTCTGGCTCGGGGCGGGCGATGGTAGGGGAGATTTGTCTGGCTCGGGGCGGGCGATGGTAGGGGAGATTTGTCTGGCTCGGGGCGGGCGATGGTAGGGGAGATGTGTCTAGCTCGGGGCGGGCGATCGGAGGGGAGATTTCTCGGGGTGGGCAATCAGAGGGAAATGTCTCGGGGTGGGCGATCAGAGGGAAATGTCTCGGGGTGGGCGATGGTAGGGGAGATTTGTCTGGCTCAGGGCGGGCGATGGTAGGGGAGATTTGTCTGGCTCGGGGCGGGCGATCGGAGGGGAGATTTCTCGGGGTGGGCAATCAGAGGGAAATGTCTCGGGGTGGGCGATCAGAGGGAAATGTCTCGGGGTGGGCGATGGTAGGGGAGATTTGTCTGGCTCAGGGCGAGCGATGGTAGGGGAGATTTGTCTGGCTCAGGGCGGGCGATGGTAGGGGAGATTTGTCTGGCTCGGGGCAGGCGATGGTAGGGGAGATTTGTCTAGCTCGGGGCGGACGATCGGAGGGGAGATTTCTCGGGGTGGGCAATCAGAGGGAAATGTCTCGGGGTGGGCGATCAGAGGGAAATGTCTCGGGGTGGGCGATGGTAGGGGAGATTTGTCTGGCTCGGGGCAGGCGATGGTAGGGGAGATTTGTCTGGCTCGGGGCAGGCGATGGTAGGGGAGATTTGTCTGGCTCAGTTTGGCGATGGTAGGGGAGATTTGTCTAGCTCGGGGCGGGCGATCGGAGGGGAGATTTCTCGGGGTGGGCGATCAGAGGGAAATGTCTTGGGGCGGGCGATGGTAGGGGAGATTTGTCTGGCTCGGGGTGGGCGATGGTAGGGGAGATTTGTCTGGCTCGGGGTGGGCGATGGTAGGGGAGATTTGTCTGGCTCGGGGTGGGCGATGGTAGGGGAGATTTGTCTGGCTCAGTTTGGCGATGGTAGGGGAGATTTGTCTAGCTCGGGGCGGGCGATCGGAGGGGAGATTTCTCGGGGTGGGCGATCAGAGGGAAATGTCTTGGGGCGGGCGATGGTAGGGGAGATTTGTCTGGCTCGGGGTGGGCGATGGTAGGGGAGATTTCTCGGGGTGGGCGATCAGAGGGAAATGTCTTGGGGCGGGCGATGGTAGGGGAGATTTGTCTGGCTCGGGGTGGGCGATGGTAGGGGAGATTTCTCGGGGTGGGCGATGGTAGGGGAGATTTCTCGGGGTGGGCGATCAGAGGGAAATGTCTTGGGGCGGGCGATGGTAGGGGAGATTTGTCTGGCTCGGGGTGGGCGATGGTAGGGGAGATTTGTCTGGCTCGGGGCAGGCGATGGTAGGGGAGATTTGTCTGGCTCAGTTTGGCGATGGTAGGGGAGATTTGTCTGGATTGGTGTGGTCTCGCCCCGTACCCTGTGTATTGGACAAGGTGCAGGAAGACAGGAGGCTCTCACATTTGGACTCCTGGTGGGACTGGCAGGACCTCCTCCTGTGTTCATGCTTCTGGATGGGAAGACCAGTTTTTACCTCTTTGTGAATCCATTGTCTGTAGCTGACAGTTCTCATCTCCACCCCTTCCAATGTATAGACGAGCCATAGTGAACATAGAGTGCTAGCAGCACCGATGGGCCACCTTTACCTCCAGTATTACAAGCTCTCAGGGCGCACTCTTGTGGTCAGTCAGCAGACTGCAGCTCGGGGTGTTTTCTAGCTGTTACTAGAGTAATATCAATTGTATTTTTATAACTATTTTTAAAGAGAGGCGATAGCTTTTATTTTATTACTTTTATATTTTTTTGAAAACGGTGTCATTTGCCATCTTGTGTCAGAAGTCCCCCTGATTTCCTATCTGTACACGGCCTTACCTCCCCCTACCTGTGATGAATATTTATCAGCTCTGGCCATACAAAGCAGATGATCGCTTTATCTGCAAACATTTCACGTCAGCTGATAAGAGGTACGTGTATCGTGTATACAGGGTAACGCTGTACTCTGATTGGACAATTCTGTTCTGGTGCCTTATACTGTATGTTTTATATTGCTGTCTGTTGGGAGTACCGGCATTCCATGCACTGTGTACAGCCAAGGCTTTCTATTCCTCATTGAAATAAAAAGTTTAACATTTCTTATAACACGTTGTGTTCTGTCTGAAGTGGTTATCTATATAAAAATGTTTTTTTGATGCAATGACCAACACTGCAGATCCAATTCTTTATCCAGACAGCAAACCAAGCTGGTACCCCTTGAGTGATGAAAGGAGGGGTCCCGTGTACCCATTAACTGATAGGGGTCACTCTGGAAAGGAGTCGTCCCATGTACCCATTGACAGATGAGTACAGGGGGTCCTTCTGGGATGGAGAAGTCTCATGTGCCGGGGGGTCACTCTGGAAAGGAGGGGTCCCATGTACCCATTGACGGATGAGAACAGGGGGTCTTTCTGGGATGGAGAAGTCTCATGTGCCGGTGGGGGGGGGGGGGGGTCACTCTGGAAATGAGGGGTCCCATGAGCCCATTGACGGATGAGTACAGGGGGTCCTTCTGGGATGGAGAAGTCTCATGTGCCGGGGGGGTCACTCTGGAAAGGAGGGGTCCCATGAGCACATTGACAGATGAGAACAGGGGTCTTTCTGGGATGGAGAAGTTTCATGTGCCGGTGGGGGAGGGGGGTCACTCTGGAAAGGAGGGGTCCCATGAGCACATTGACGGATGAGTACAGGGGGTCCTTCTGGGATGGAGAAGTCTCATGTGCCGGGGGGGGGTCACTCTGGAAAGGAGGGGTCCCATGAGCACATTGACAGATGAGAACAGGGGGTCTTTCTGGGATGGAGAAGTTTCATGTGCCGGTGGGGGAGGGGGGTCACTCTGGAAAGGAGGGGTCCCATGAGCACATTGACGGATGAGTACAGGGGGTCCTTCTGGGATGGAAAAGTCTCATGTGCCGGGGGGGTCACTCTGGAAAGGAGGGGTCCCATGTACCCATTGACGGATGAGAACAGGGGGTCTTTCTGGGATGGAGAAGTCTCATGTGCCGGGGGGTCACTCTGGAAAGGAGGGGTCCCATGTACCCATTGACGGATGAGAACAGGGGGTCCTTCTGGGATGGAGAAGTCTCATGTGCCGGGGGGGGTCACTCTGGAAAGGAGGGGTCCCATGTACCCATTGACGGATGAGAACAGGGGGTCTTTCTGGGATGGAGAAGTCTCATGTGCCGGTGGGGGAGGGGGGTCACTCTGGAAAGGAGGGGTCCCATGAGCCCATTGACGGATGAGTACAGGGGGTCCTTCTGGGATGGAGAAGTCTCATGTGCCGGGGGTCACTCTGGAAATGAGGGGTCCCATGAGCCCATTGACGGATGAGTACAGGGGGTCATTCTGGGATGGAGAAGTCTCATTTGCCGGGGGGGGTCACGCTGGAAAGGAGGGGTCCCATAAGCCCATTGACGGATGAGTACAGGGGGTCCTTCTGGGATGGAGAAGTCTCATGTGCCGGGGGTCACTCTGGAAATGAGGGGTCCCATGAGCCCATTGACGGATGAGTACAGGGGGTCATTCTGGGATGGAGAAGTCTCATTTGCCGGGGGGGGTCACGCTGGAAAGGAGGGGTCCCATAAGCCCATTGACGGATGAGTACAGGGGGTCCTTCTGGGATGGAAGAGTCTCATGAGCCGGGGGATCACTCTGGAAAGGAGGGGTCCCATCAGCCCATTGACTGATGAGAACGGGGTCATTCTGGGACAGATGGGCTAGGAGGGATCCTTTGTACCTGGTACCCATTGACAGATAAGAGCGGGGGGATGGGTCGCTCAGGAAAGGAGGGGTCCCATGACTGAGGGGAAAAGTGGTGGCTGTATGTGGCACAGCATCAGATCCAGGTTGACTCATGAGCTGGGGTAAAGGATGCAGAAGTGAGAGGAACCCCAGGAGATCAGAGAAGGTAAGAGTGGAGGGGGAGCATCAAGAGGGAAAAGGTATAGCCTCTGAGCCTAAAGGGGCACTACACCCTTGTGTACCTCAGGAAATCTACCCAGAGAACTATTGGGGTTCATAGCCAGTCTGTATTTATGGCAGTAGGAACATAACTTCATACATAATGCTTTCCAAGCCTTAGTTAGCTGGGCTCCACCTTCAAGCCCTATGAGCTGAGAGTCAGGCGTTGAAGGCTCCTACTGCAGAAGTAGATGAAGGGTGGAATTGAGTTGACCTTACACTGGGTCAGGATCTCACTGTAGCTTCCCACGGAGGTACTGAGTGGAGGTGCAAAGGAAAGATGTATGTCTACCTAGCCGCTTTTTGGATAGGATATGATTGTTCCAGCCCCTCACCCAGAATACTCTGCCCGCCTCTATGGAGATGCAGGACATAAGTTTCGTTTTCTGTAACCAACCATCATAAGGGAATTAATACACAATTAATAAGGGGTCTACCCCAGCAGCAGAGAGATCGAATCTGTGCTGCCACAGGTTAGGGTCTCTATCAGTACAGGTTGGAGGAGAAGACAGGTTTACAAAAGCATTCCGACTGCAGGTGAGCAGAACCCCCAAGGTGAGCACACATACCTATCTAGTAATTTCCTGCTAAGGTAGGTGTCACTGGTGGATATACAAGCAGTAGAGACCACTCTAACAAATGCCCTCTCTAAGGGGAACAGTTCCAACACCCACTCAGCCGGGGGGACGGCTATGAGGAAATCTGGAGGAGCTCTGAAAGACTAAAGCTCCAGCGTAGAGATGTACAAAGACACAGCCTCAATGGGGAGGAAATGACTCCTTGTAAAGTTGAGGTCTCTTGGAAGGTAAACTGTGGGGACTGTGGTAATAGCAGTTGGTGCCCAGGCCTGTTCTAAGAGAGAATGTCAGGCACCGGACTGCCCTTAAAGCCTCTGCCATTAGTATCCATGAGGAAGCGGGTTAACCCGGCCACAAAGTCTGGAGTGTGTGCAGTAGAGGCTCCGAATGAGAGTATGGGCTGGACCTAGCAGAGCTGAAGGAGACTCTAATGATGTAGACCAGTGCTGGTCAATGTGAAAATGAGAGGGTCTGACCGTGCAGCACCCGACTTCTCCAGAGGGACGCACTATACAGTGCATTTTTGCATCTCAACGCCCCGATACATTTTTTGCAGTGTATTACAATGCACACTGAAGATGGAGTATAATAAACCCCCCCCCCCCCCCCCCCCCCCCCCCAGCTCTGGTGTCAATAGATACAATAATAACCCCCCCCCCAGCTCTGGTGTCAGCAGATGCAATAATAACCCCCAGCACTGGTGTCAGTGGATACAATAATAGCTCCCCCCAGCACTGGTGTCAGAGGATACAATAATAGCGCCCCCCCCCCCCCCAACTCTGGTGTCAGTGGATACAATAATAGCCCCCCCCCCCCCCAGCTCTGGTGTCAGTGGATACAATAATAGCCCCCCCCCCCCCCCCCAGCTCTGGTGTCAGTGGATACAATAACCCCCAGCACTGGTGTCAGTGGATACAATAATAACCCCCAGCACTGGTGTCAGTGGATACAATAATAACCCCCAGCACTGGTGTCAGTGGATACAATAATAACCCCCAGCACTGGTGTCAGTGGATACAATAATAATATAATAATACAGCTTGTATGAAGGCCCTTTCACACGTGCAGATCCGTTTTTGGACATCCGCTTGCCCAGCGGGGATCGCTCCGTTGATTCCCGCTGAGCCGCGCAGATGACTAGTCTGTCTCTGCACACTGTGTAGAAACGGACCGGTCAGATCGGATAAAAACGGACAGTCTGTCGTGATGTTCATCCGCTATTCCATAGGGATACATGTAGGTCCGTTTTTCATTCGAAAACAGATGGATGAAAAATGGACATACAGTCCGCCCGTGTGAAAGGGGCCTAACAGTGTAAATTTGCTGTCCCTTCAAAATAACTCAACACACAGCCATTAATGTCTAAACCGCTGGCAACAGAAGTGAAAATGTCCAAATTGGGCCCAATTAGCAATTTTCCCTCCCTGGTGTCATGTGACTCGTTAGTGTTACAAGGTCTCAGGTGTGAATGGGGAGCAGGTGTGTTAAATTTGGTGTTATCAATCACTCTCACTCTCTCATACTGGTCACTGGAAGTACAACATGGCACCTCATGGCAAAGAACTCTCTGAGGATCTAAAAAAAAAAAAAAAAAAAAGGGAATTGTTGCTCTACATAAAGATGGCCTAGGCCAGTGATGGTGAACCCCAGATATTTTGGAACTACATTTCCCATGATGCTCATGCACTCTGCAGCGTAGTTGAGTATCATGGGAAATGTAATTCCAAAACACATGGAGTGCCAAGGTTCACCATCACTGGCCTAGGCTATAAGAAAATTGCCAAGACCCTGAAACTGATCTGCAGCACGGTGGCCAAGACCATACAGCGGTATAACAGGACAGGTTCCCCTCAGAACAGGCCTCGCCATGGTCCACCAAGGAAGTTGAGGTCACGTGCTCAGCGTCATATCCAGAGGTTGTCTTTGGGAAATAGACGTATGCGTGCTGCCAGCATTGCTGCAGAGGTTGTAGGGGTGGGGGGGTCAGCCTGTCAGTGCTCAGACCATACGCCGCACACTGCATCAAATTGGTCTGCATGGCTGTCATCCCAGAAGGAAGCCTCTTCTAAAGATGATGCACAAGAAAGTCCACAAACAGTTTGCTGAAGACAAGCAGACTAAGGAGATGGATTACTGGAACCATGTCCTGTGGTCTGATGAGACCAAGATAAACGTATTTGGTTCAGATGGTGAGAAGCGTGTGTGGGGGCAACCAGGTGAGGAGGACAAAGACAAGTGTGTCTTGTCTACAGTCAAGCATGGTGGTGGGAGTGTCATGGTCTGGGGCTGCATGAGTGCTGCCGGCACTGGGGAGCTACAGATCATTGAGGGAACCATGAATGCCAACATGTACTGTGACATACTGAAGCAGAGCATGATCCCCTCCCTTCAGAGACTGGACCGCAGGGCAGTATTCCAACATGATAACCACCCCAAACACACCTCCAAGACCACCACTGCCTTGCTAAAGAAGCTGAGGGTAAAGGTGATGGACTGGCCAAGCATGTCTCCAGACCTAAACCCTATTGATCATCTGTGGGACATCCTCAAACAGAAGGTGGAGGAGCGCAAGGTCTCTAACATCCACCAGCTCTGTGATGTCATCATGGAGGAGGGGAAGAGGACTCCAGTGACAACCTGTGAAGCTCTGGTGACCTCCATGCCCAAGAGTGTTAAGGCAGTGCTGGAAAATAATGGTGGCCACACAAAATATTGACACTTTGGGCCCAATTTGGAGATTTTCACTTAGGGGTGTACTGACTTTTGTTGCCAGCGGTTTAGACATTAATGGCTGTGTGTTGAGTTATTTTGAGGGGACAGCAAATTTACACTGTTATACAAGCTGTACACTCACTACTTTACATTGTAGACAAGTGTCATTTCTTCAATGTTGTCACATGAAAAGATAGAAGAAAAGATTTACACAAATGTGACTGAGGGGTGTACTTACTTTTGTCAAATACTGTAAACGTGATCCAGCATTTCCAGGTAGCAGGCACGAATGCGGGCTACCGCTGTGATTATTCACAGTGGGAGCCAATGGGCAGGTACTGTGGACACAATGTCTGCTGGCACCCGTCGATCATTCGCTACAGAGGTTGAATGGCAGTCAATGTAAACAAGGCAGATCGCCGTTCTGTCAGTAGGAAAGACATGGATCTATGCCTTCCCCTAGTAGAAGCACCTCCCCCACATTAAGAAAACATTGACTAGGCCCCTGTTTAACCCCTTTCCTGCCAGTGTCATTAGTACAGTGACAGTGTAGATTTTCAGCACTGATCACTCTATTGGTGTCACTGGTCCCCAAAAAGCCGCTGATCGCCACCATTACTAGTGAAAAAAAAAAAAAAAAAAAAAAAAAAAGGAAATAAACAAAGATATCTCATAGTTTGTAGAGGCTATAACTTTTGCGCAAACCAATCAATATACGCTTATTGGGATTTTCTTTTTACCATAAACATGTAGCAGAATACATATTGGCCTAAATTGATGAAGAAATTACTTTTTTTTTCAGTTTGTTTATTGGATGTTTTATAGCAAAAAGTAAAAAAAAAAGTTTTCAAAATTCAGTCTTTTTTTGTTTATAGTGCAAAAAATAAAAGCCACAGAGGTGATCAAATACCACCAAAAGAAAGCTCTATTTGTGGGTAAAAAGTGGGTACAGTGTCGCACGACCGCGCAATTGTCAGCTAAAATAATGCAGTGCTGTAACGCAAAAAAAATGGCCTGGTCATGAAGGGGGTAAATCTTCCAGGGCTGAAGTGGTTAAACAATCACTTCCCCTGAGGGGTACATAGGAATCAAAATATCTGGAAAGAATTTCTGCAGCAGCAGGAAAGGAAAGATGAAAAGGGCACAAAATAAACCAAAACCCACCCAAATAATGCTCTAGTAGGGGCTGCATTCACACAAGGATCGCCGGCGGAACCCCCGCAACTTCAAATGGCTGCAAAACGTGGGAAGCGATGCCACTACTTCTAATGGCACCCCAATTGTGCAGCAATTTTCACGCGGTAAATCGCGCTACAATCACAACGTGCGGCGCTGTCGCCCCCAGAAAAAGCTTATGTTCGTTTTTGAGCAACAAGCATTTGTGATTGGGTGACTATTAGAAGCAATGGCATTGTAATCGCGTCCCGCGTTTTGCAGCCATTTGAAAATTGCAGGGCGGAATTGAGACGATTCTGCCAACGATCCATGTGTGAATGCAGGCCTAAAACCAGAACCAACCACTAAAGCCTCGTACACACGATCGGATTTTCCGCAGACAAGGCCTCAGACTTTTGTCCGAAGGGCGTGGGCCAAGAACTTGTATAGCATACAAACAGAAAGGAATCGTCGGCCAACACGAACGTGGTGACGTCCTACGTGGTTTTTCAGCTCTTTAGCGCCACTTTTTGGGCTCCTTATGTTAATTTCATGTTAGTAGAAGTTTGGTGAGTGTTGATTTGCGCTTTTCAGTTTGTTTCTGAATGGCTGTTCGTCAACCAGACGTGTTGCGGAATCGGAGGAGATAATTGTTATTGGCCTTGGAGTTATTGCTTTGACCCAAGTCCAGTCCAGGAACAGGAGGAGGATTTCTTGGACCAAAAATTGGTTGCTTTATTAATGGTGACCAATTTCAGTAAAAAAAGGGAGGACAGACCATATTGGCCCCATAAAGAATGAGGAAGGACATCTGGTTACAAAGGATGGGGAGATGGCGAAGGTATTGAATTTATTCTTCTCCTCAGTCTTCACGAGGGAATCGGGGGACTTCAGTAACCAAAACTGCAGTGTTTATCCTCATGACACATCACAGGAAGCACCTCCATGGTTAACAGAGGACAAAATTAAAATTAGACTTGAGAAACTTAACATTAATAAATCACCGGGACCAGATGGCTTGCACCCGAGGGTACTTAGGGAACTCAGTCAAGTGATTGCCAGACCGTTGTTCCTAATTCTTACAGTCTACTGACTGGAATGATACCAGCTGATTGGAGAAAAGCCAATGTAGCACCAATATTTAAAAAGGGCCCAAAATACATCCCTGGGAATTACAGACCAGTTAGCCTAACATCAATAGTATGTAAACTCTTGGAGGGGATGATAAGGGACTATATACAAGATTTTAGTAATAAGAATGATTTCATTAGCAGTAATCAGCATGGATTCATGAAGAATCGTTCTTGCCAAACCAATCTATTAACCTTCTATGAGGAGGTGAGTTGCCATCTAGATAAAGGAAGGCCCGTAGACGTGGTGTATCTGGATTTTGCAAAAGCATTTGACACAGTTCCCCATAAACGTTTACTGTACAAAATAAGGTCCGTTGGCATGGACCATAGGGTGAGTACATGGATTGAAAACTGGCTACAAGGGCGAGTTCAGAGGGTGGTGATAAATGGGGAGTACTCGGAATGGTCAGGGGTGGGTAGTGGGGTCCCCCAGGGTTCTGTGCTGGGACCAATCCTATTTAATTTGTTTATAAACGATCTGGAGGATGGGATAAACAGTTCAATCTCTGTATTTGCAGACGATACTAAGCTAAGCAGGGCAATAACTTCTCCGCAGGATGTGGAAACCTTGCAAAAAGACCTGAACAAATTAATGGGGGAGGGGAAACTACATGGCAAATGAGGTTCAATGTAGAAAAATGTAAAATAATGCATTTGGGTGGCAAAAATCTGAATGCAATCTATACACTGGGGGGAGAACCTCTGGGGGGATCTAGGATGGAAAAGGACCTGGGGGTCCTAGAAGATGATAAGCTCAGCAATGCCAAGCTGTTGCTAACAAAGCAAACAGAATATTGGCATTAAAAAGGAGATCAACTCCAGAGATAAAACGAGAATTCTCCCTCTCTACAAGACTCTGGTCCGGCCGCACCTGGAGTATGCTGTCCAGTTCTGAGCACCAGTCCTCAGGAGGGATGTACTGGAAATGGAGCGACTACAAAGAAGGCCAACAAAGCTAATAAAGGGTCTGGAGGATCTTAGTTATGAGGAAAGGTTGTGAGCTCTGAACTTATTCTCTCTGGAGAAGAGACACTTGAGAGGGGATATGATTTCATTATATAAATACCGGACTGGTGACCCCACAATATATAAATACCAGACTGGTGACCCCACAATATACAAATACCGGACTGGTGACCCCACAATATATAAATACCGGACTGGTGACCCCACATTATATAAATACCGGACTGGAGACACCACAATATATAAATACCGGACTGGTGACCCCACAATATATAAATACCGGACTGGTGACCCCACAATATATAAATACCGGACTGGTGACACCACAATATATAAATACCGGACTGGTGACACCACAATATATAAATACCGGACTGGTGACCCCACAGTATGCAAATACCGGACTGGTGACCCCACAGTATGCAAATACCGGACTGGTGACCCCACAATATATAAATACCGGACTGGTGACCCCACAATATACAAATACCGTACTGGTGACCCCACAATAGGGATAAAACTTTTTCGCAGAAGAGAGTTTAATAAGACTCGTGGCCACTCATTACAATTAGAAGAAAAGAGGTTTAACCTTAAACTACGTAGAGGGTTCTTTACTGTAAGAGCGGCAAGGATGTGGAATTCCCTTCCACAGGCGGTGGTCTCAGCGGGGAGCATTGATAGCCTCAAGAAACTATAAGATAATCACCTGAATGACCGCAATATACAGGGATATGTAATGTAATACTGACATATAATCACACACATAAGTTGGACTTGATGGACTTGTGTCTTTTTTCAACCTCACCTACTATGTAACTATGTAATTCTCACATATGCCTTTGCTGCGGGAGCTTCAGGAGAATAATCTGGATGATTTTCGGAATAATCTCCAGATGACGGACCCCTACTTTCACCAACTCCTGGCATTGCTGACCCCCTATATTAAGAAGCAGGACACGTGCATGAGGCTTTTATTTTATTTTTTTGGTTGAATAATAATGATTTGATTTGGTATATTTTCTATATTTTTGGATGCATAGAATGCACTGCTTGGTTAAGTTCTATTGGCAGATATCATGTCTAATTTTATTTGTTTTCTTTTTTTAATGCACAATAAAACAAATAGTGTAGAATAATACTTGGCTTTGTGTTTTACTTCAAATGACAGTTTGGGAGTCACCAGTTACATTTTATAAAATACAATGTAACATTGACAAAGGACACCAACATAGTTGTATCTTTGATCTTAAAAACTCCGGGATAATAATGGTGTTGGTGGTAAAAAAAAAAACTAAGAAAAAACAAAGCATATTAATATTATTCTTGAGATCACTAGGAAAAAAAAAAAAGTTGAACATTCGTTTGCCATAACTCCATCAGTATCACCAGCAAAGCAGCTTCATTATTATCCCGTTATAGAAGAGAATTGTGCGCTGCAGTTCCAGATTTCAGAATTTGCCGCGTCACGAATATTAATTCTCCATTACGAACGCAAGACCGACCGCTTCCGAGCATGCGTGTTTGTACTTTGGACTTTTGTCCGACGGACTCGTGTACACACGCTCGGAAAATCCGACAAGACACATCTGTCCGCGGAAAATTTTAAAGCCTGGCCTGCCATCCAACATCTGTCCACGGAAAATCCAACAATTGTCTGATGGAGCGTACGAACGGTCAGATTTTCCGCCAACGGTCTGTCAACACAATTCCCGTCGGAAAATCAGATCGTGTGTACAAGGCTTAAGGGGGGGGGGTGGGGGTGGAGTGTGACAAAACACAGATATCAGGTCCCTGCCCTTCTCACCAAAGGACTGGCCAATCACACACTGCGCTGTCACTTACGAAACACTGCCACCCGGCACAGATTTTCCAGCTCGCGGGACCATAATCTAGGTGCAGACGGCCCGAGAGCGATTGTCACTGGGTTAAAGTGATTGTAAAAGCAGAAGGTGCATTCTATGCATTAAGATAAAAAGCCTTGTGTGTAGCAGCCCCCCTAATACCCTCCCGAGTCCCCTCTAGATCCAGCCATGTTGTAAGAATGTCTCGGCTGCCTGGGACTCCCCTTCCTCATTGGCTGAGACAGCAACATGGCACCATTGGCTCCCGATGCTGTCAAAGTCAGTCACCCAATGAGAAAAGGAGGGGGAGGGGGGGGCCGAGCCACAGCTCCATGTCTGAATGGACACAGGGAGCTGAAGCTTAGGTGCCCCCATAGCAAGCTGCTTGCTGTGGGGGCACTCAACAGGAAGGAGGGGCCAGGAGAGCCGAAAAGGGACCCGAGTAGTGGAGGATCCGGGCTGTTCTGTGCAAAACCATTACAGAGCCGGAAACTAGAACTTTTTTTTTTTTTTAGATAAAAATAACTGAGAAACAAACTTAAAGTGGAGTTCCACCCAAAAGTGGAACTTCCACTCATCAGATTCCTCCCCTCCTCCGGTGACACAGTTGGCACCTTTCAGGGGGGAGGGGAGTACAGATACCTGTATATAGAATCTGCGGTTATTTACGCCACTTCCTGCTCCCTCCCCGCTGCCTGCTGGGAAACACACGGGTGCCAGAGGCAGCAGGGACCATCCGTATTGCGCTGTGCGACTCACGCATGCGCAGTAGGGAACCGGGAAGTGAAGCCGCACGGCTTCACTTCCTGATTCCCTTACCGAAGATGGAGGCGGCAGCACCCGAGGACAGAGAGACGGTTCGGCCTCGGGTGCCGACATCGCGGGCGCCCTAGACAGGTAAGTGTCCGTGTTTTAAAAGTCAGCAGCTGCAGTATTTGTAGCTGCTGATTTTTAAAAAAAAATTTTTCGGCGGCGCTCCACTTTAAAGTGGAGTTCCACCCAAAAGTGGAACTTCCAATTTAAGCACTCCTTGCTCCCCCACATTTGGCATGTAATTTTTTTTGGGGGGGGGGTACCTGGTTTTGACAGGTACTTCCTGTCCCACTTCCTCCTCCCGTCGCTTGGTCGATGAGGCGACTCCTCCTCTCCCCCTAGGCGGCCCCTCCCTCTCTGCAATCTCCTGGGACACGTCACAGGTTCCAGAAGATTACCTGGCCACTAGGAGAGCACAGTGTGACTTGCGCATGCTCAGTGCTCGCCCGGCTGTGAAGCCGCAAGCTGCCACAGCTGGGCACCCCAAAGTTGCAATGACGGTGCCGCGCAGAGGGGGAGAGGAGCGAGGCTTCAGTCAGCCGCATCGCTGGAACCGTGGGACAGGCGAGTGTGTCTATTAAAAGTCGCTGCTGACTTAATAAACTGAAAAAAAACACTCCGCTTTAAGTTCAACAATTAACCCTTTAAACTCCAAACTGCCACCAGATATGAACGAGTGATCGGCCCATGCTACGTTTAGTAAGAATTATGAAAAGCAAACATCTGTACCACACACAGGTATATTCAGAGATTTATCGGATACAGAAGCGCTGTATTCTTTTAGTTTGCAATAAAAGCCTTAGAGACAACTTCAGCACTTTTCAAAACAGGGTTTAATAATGAAAAGGTCAAAATGGTGCAAATAAAATATTTACAGAAAAAGGGTGTTACAAGGAAACCGAGACAATAAAACAACAGAGGGGAAATTAAAAGCAGTTGAAAATGAAGAATGTTTGTTGTGGTTTCAGCAGATTTCCGTCAATGAGTATGGCGGTAACTTGGCTCTCATACAACAGGGCAGGTCTTCAGGAGCTCGATGGTACACGAGAGCTGCCAAACTGTCCTGGCATTCCCCTCATCTCTGGTATCAAAGGGGTGACAGAGGCCATCCGACCAATTAAAGGTCTGAGGAGGGTTGCAGGGATGTCACTATGTTTATGACCAAGTCTAAGAAACCGTTTTCAATTGGTATCCCTGAATACCGTCTACAGTCAGCTAACATGCATATTATTGTCCGGCATGAAATTAGCTTTGAAATGGCTATAAATAGGTCAGGTCCCGGATGCCCAGTTGGCCTAGGAGAGGAATTGGGCCGGTTCTGCTCCCGGTATTCCTAGAGGAACGATGTCTGGGCTCAACACGCTACAAATTAACCAAGGGAGGTAAATATGTCCATAACCTGGCTGTGCTGTCATGATTTTTTTTAGAAGTTATGGAATATACTGGGATGGTGGATTCTACCGAGAGACAGATACGTGTATGCTATGGATTCCAACTCCGGTATTTATGACCCAATGTCTATTAAAACACTCGTAGCTTAGGCAGGCATTTTTGTGGGCCCCAAGGTGTGTATTGAGAGATTGAAGAGATGTCCGCCATGCAGCTAAGGGTTGTGGATTGTATGAACTGGAAAGAGGGAGGAGGAGGGGAGAGGAAAAGGTCACTGTGCGATGCCTTATGACATAAATGTGATCGAATCACCAGGGACAGGGGCTTTTGGAGGGGACTGAATGCTCACATCTTGCCTACAAACTATGGGCCCTGGCATTTGAGGGAGCTACACGCATTTAGGATGTTATGTAATGCATAAAGACATTATTAAAAAGGCCATGATGGTCTCTGCCAGTGTGGGACTCCTAGCAGATGTTGATGTCATCAGCAAGCCACCTGTCTGGGGCCCCCTGCCATAATGTGTTTATTGTATGTAGGTCTGCTATTGTGTGAAGGAGTTCTGTGTTTATACTTATAATATTGTGTATTGTAGTTTGGGAGCCAAGAGATGACAAGTTTGACCTGAAGAGTCAGACCTGAGTCACCTAGGCTGGTTAAATGACTAGTTAATTAGCTCATTTTAATTAATGTTTCTAGTTACAGTTTGTATTGTTAGGGTAAAATGATCAGAAGGGGGTAACCTCCTCAAGTGTATAAAAGCCTATATTCTTGTTCAAATAAACAGGTCCAGCTTTGCAGCCAAACGAGTCCTGCCTAGTTCTTGGTTGTAATATGTGGTTATAATATCAAATATCTATATTCAGAGTGGAGGAAGCGGTATTTAATGGAAGCACTCAAGCGGAGTGTGGGACGTCCCGTTACAATAATGGCATAGGAGACTTGTGACCTCAGCAAAACACAGGTTCGTGTAGTGGTGGATTCTGGTTCCCTTTAGGAGGTCAATAGATTATTTGGGTGGGTTTTGTTATTTTTGTACCCTTTCCTCTTTTCTTTCCCTGCTGCTGCAGAGATTCTTACCAGATATTTTGATTCACATGTACCCCTCTAGGGGGGGTGGGGGTTGTTGTGATTATTTTGTATACCGACCGCAATACATACACTATATTACCAAAAGTATTGGGACGCCTGCCTTTACACACACACATGGACTCTGACATCCCAGACTTAGTCCAGAGGGTTCAATATTGAGTTGGCTCTGCCCTTTGCAGCTATAACAGCTTCAACTCTTCTGGGAAGGCCGTCCACAAGGTTTAGGAGGGTGTCTATGGGAATGTTTGACCATTCTTCCAGGAGCGCATTTGTGAGGTCAGGCACTGATGTTGGACAAGAAGCTCAGTCTCAGCTCTAATTCATCCCAAAGGTTCAAGTGAAGGGAACTCATTAGGCATCAGCATACCAAGACATTTTTGGACAATTTCATGCTCCCAACTTTGTGGGAACAGTTTGGGGACGGCCCCTTCCTGTTCCAACACGACTTCACACCAGTGCACAAAGCAAGGTCCATAAAGACATGGATGAGTGAGTTTGGGGTGAAGGAACTTGACTGGCCTGCACAGAGTCCTGACCTCAACCCGATCTATTTCATCTCAAAGGTCTTCTATCAGGTTGAGGTCAGGACTTCGTGCAGGCCAGTCAAGTTCCTCCACCCGAAACTCGCTCATCCATGTCTTTATGGACCTTGCTTTGTGCTCTGGTGTGATCCAGCCTCCTGTATGAAGAAGGTGCGCGTGCCCGGTTGACCCGATGTCCGCCGGCCACCCGCGATCACGGTACAGAAAGACAGAACAGGGATCCGTTTATGTCAACAAGACAGATTCCCGTTCTGACAGGGAACAACATGACGATCTGTTGTTCCTAGTAATTAGGAACAGCGATCTCTGTGTTCCTGTCAGCACTTCCCCCACACAGTAAGAAAGCACCAACAGGGAACACATTTAACCCTTTGATCGCCCTGTTAACACCTTCCCCGCCAGTGTCATTTATACAGTAATCAGTGCATTTTTTTTTCGCTTTTTTGGATATTATAGCAGAAATTTTTCAAAATTGGCAGTTATATTTTTTGTTTATAGCGCAAAAAAACAAAAACAAAAAACGCAGAGGTGATCAAATACCACCAAAAGAAAGCTCTCTTTGTGGGGAAAAAAAAGGACATCAATTTTATTTGGGTACGTCGTACGACCGCGCAATTGTCAGCTAAAGCGACGCAGTGCCGTATCGGAAAACAATGGCCTGGTCATTAAGGGGGTAAATCCTTCTGGGGCTGAAGTGGTTAATGTTCGTCAGCTACTATATTCTACATTAAAGACAAGAAAGTGGATCCTGAAGAAGCTCTATGCGAAATGCGTTGATCTACCCGTTTCTTCCATGAATAATGTTGTATATGTACCTCTCTGATTGGATGGTATCTGTGAAGTGGTTTTTTATCGTGTGATGATTTTAAAAGTAATAGCATGGTATTTTTAGGGATATTTTGGCACATATAATCCCCCCCATCTCCTGGGAAACTTTGATAATCCTTCATTTCTCTAAGTCACACACACAGGACACTAGATCCATTTTATAGTTTATTAGAAACAGACATGACAAAAGTTAACTGGACAAAGGAATAGACTATGTAAAGGGAAGGCAGGGGGGGGGGGGGGGAGGGGGGGCCATCACCATACCATGTGCAAACACTGCCGACTGTAAGCCGAAAACGCTCGCTACGTCTACCTACAGGAGCCGAAGTCTTTACAGGAGTGCAGACGACGCTCGCCGGGGAGATGAGGCTTTAAAGCAAAAATGTCACCGATTTCTACCATGAAGAAGCGAAGTGTGGGAGAGGGTCCCCGGCGGCTGGGAGCAGAACAGCCACACAAGTCATTAAATAGCATCACGAAAAAGGAAGGTCACACCTTTACCGGCTTGGCTCTATGTACATCCGCAGTCACACACATTAAAAGACAAAATAGGTGGAGGGTGAGAATACCTGGAACTTCCAGCAGCATCGCTTGGTATAAATAAAGACAATGAAACGCAGTAAGAAAAAGGATCCTCTGATAACAGTGCATTGTGGGAAATGTCATGATTAGAAGTGAGGGACGGCGGAAGGACTGCCGCTGTGTCAGCACCTCTCCGCCGCCCGCCATGTACAGTGCTTCCACACCCTTCAAGGGACAGTCCACCTAAAAGTGATATTCCCGGTGGAGGCTGGGGGACCCAATGGCTCTTTTTTTTTTTTTAAATCATTTTTTTTATGTCTTGGAGATGCTAGAGGCGAGATCTCCTTCCCTTAGGTTCCTGGCTCTCATCCCACAACACCTTGGGGGTAGTCTCATTCCTCCTGTTGCATTATTCCCTAATATACAATTAATTTAACAACAGGGGGAAGCGAGGCCCTCTTAATGGCTGCAGTAGGGTGTGCGGACCTGGAAACTAAATGTGCCAAGTTCTTATCAGCGAATCCCTGAGACATCAGCTAAAAAAAAAAAAAAAGAAGGTGGTGTTACCGCTCCAGCTGAACAAGACAGAAATATCAGTTTGGGGTGGAGTGACACTTTAAATAAAACTCCTATTAAAAAATAAAAAGAATAGGCAGAGCAGCAGAACCAGCTATGTCAGAGGACGCCTGCTCCTACCCATAAATATATAATATAAGCAGGGGGGGCCAAAATTCATTTCATAGGGCCCCCCGAAAATCAAACTAATTCATTCAGATAAATTCATGGCGGTACTTAAAAATCCCGTTATTATGAAAAGTCTAAAAATAACAGTCAGTTCTGGAAGCAACAACAGAAGAAGTTGTCTGGGAGGGGGAGGGAAAAAATAAAAGAAAATACAAATAAAATAAAAAGGAGGGGGGGGGGGGGGGGGGGTGGGGGGTTTGTGCATCTACTGAGACCGGCGCAGTGGGCGGGTAAGAACAGGTCCAGATTTGGATGGAGAAGGTGTATTGCTGTGCAGGGGCCCTTACACAAGGATCTGAGTCTTGCCTGGGCTCCTTGGGGGTGGAAGCTCCATTCAGCCACAGTTCAGGTCACGCCTGGAGACCCGCCCCCTACAGACGCTGTTTCTTACTCTGTTTAGGAACCCCGGAGGCGCTCTCGTTTTCTAAAGCTCTCTCTCTACCGTTGGTCTCGCCGAAGCCGTTGGTGGGCAGGGGCAGCTCTTCGACGCACTCCTCGGGGGCGGAGGGTGGGGACTCCCCCCTCTCCATCTTGTACTGCATGCCTCGGAGTTTGGACACAGCTTTGTCTATGGTGGAGATGTTGATCAGGTTGAAGTCGTGCATACTGACCAGGTGGAGCATGAAATTACGGCACAGATTCTTCTCAATGATTCTCTGTCCATAGTTCTCCACAAACAGCATGCAACCGTGATTCATCTGATTGTCAGCAATGAACCTGCAAGGAGCAAGATGGCGTCAGTCCTGGAGGAAGAAGACATAACCCCACCCACATCATGCAGACACACCCATCTCTTACTCCACCCCTAACCCTTGCTAAAGCCCATCAGACCCGGGCCAGGCCAAGGTCATCCAACCCATGCTTACCCGTGCTTCATGACGTGCAGGTTCCACATCTTCATCACTTCCTTCTCCCCTTCATTGACGTCAGAGAACTCCTCAATTTGCTGCAAGAAACACAACATGTGATGTAGATATGGATCGTGTGCTCTGCGATCGCTTCCAATGGCCACTGAAGACTGGCAGGGAAAGCAATTCCAGGCGGCACAGACACACCCTGCAAGGTGCCTTCTAAGGAAATGAAAATATCCTAATCTACAAAATAGATATTAGCTTGTTATATATGAAAAACAGTCGGCATCCCCTGTACACGGTGCTATGAACAGTCGTCACTTCCTGTCCCCTGTACACGGTGCTATGAACAGTCGTCACTTCCTGTCCCGTATACACGGTGCTATGAACAGTCGTCACTTCCTGTCCCGTATACACGGTGCTATGAACAGTCGTCACTTCCCGTCCCGTATACACGGTGCTATGAACAGTCGTCACTTCCTGTCCCGTATACACGGTGCTATGAACAGTCGTCACTTCCCGTCCCGTATACACGGTGCTATGAACAGTCGTCACTTCCTGTCCCGTATACACGGTGCTATGAACAGTCGTCACTTCCTGTCCCGTATACACGGTGCTATGAACAGTCGTCACTTCCCATCCCCTGTACACGGTGCTATGAACAGTCGTCACTTCCCGTCCCCTGTACACGGTGCTATGAACAGTCGTCACTTCCCGTCCCCTGTACACGGTGCTATGAAGAGTCGTCACTTCCCGTCCCCTGTACACGGTGCTATGAAGAGTCGTCACTTCCTGTCCCCTGTACACGGTGCTATGAACAGTCGTCACTTCCCGTCCCCTGTACACGGTGCTATGAACAGTCACTTCCCGTCCCCTGTACACGGTGCTATGAACAGTCACTTCCCGTCCCCTGTACACGGTGCTATGAACAGTCGTCACTTCCTGTCCCCTGTACACGGTGCTATGAACAGTCGTCACTTCCCGTCCCCTGTACACGGTGCTATGAACAGTCGTCACTTCCTGTCCCCTGTACACAGCGCTATGAACAGTCGTCACTTCCCGTCCCCTGTACACGGTGCTATGAACAGTCGTCACTTCCCGTCCCCTGTACACGGTGCTATGAACAGTCATAACTTCCCGTCCCCTGTACTATGAACAGTCATCACTTCCTGTCCCCTGTACACAGCGCTATGAAGAGTCGTCACTTCCTGTCCCCTGTACACGGCGCTATGAACAGTTGTCACTTCCCGTCCCCTGTACACGGCGCTATGAACAGTTGTCACTTCCCGTCCCCTGTACACGGCGCTATGAACAGTCGTCACTCCCCATCCCCTGTACACGGCGCTATGAACAGTCGTCACTTCCCGTTCCCTGTACACGGTGCTATGAACAGTCGTCACTTCCTGTCCCGTATACATGGTGCTATGAACAGTCGTCACTTCCCATCCCCTGTACACGGTGCTATGAACAGTCGTCACTTCCCGTCCCCTGTACACGGTGCTATGAACAGTCGTCACTTCCCGTCCCCTGTACACGGTGCTATGAACAGTCGTCACTTCCCGTCCCCTGTACACGGTGCTATGAACAGTCATAACTTCCCATCCCCTGTACTATGAACAGTCATCACTTCCTGTCCCCTGTACACAGCGCTATGAACAGTCATCACTTCCTGTCCCCTGTACACAGCGCTATGAAGAGTCGTCACTTCCTGTCCCCTGTACACGGCGCTATGAACAGTTGTCACTTCCCGTCCCCTGTACACGGCGCTATGAACAGTTGTCACTTCCCGTCCCCTGTACACGGCGCTATGAACAGTCGTCACTCCCCATCCCCTGTACACGGCGCTATGAACAGTCGTCACTTCCCGTCCCCTGTACACGGTGCTATGAACAGTCGTCACTTCCTGTCCCGTATACATGGTGCTATGAACAGTCGTCACTTCCCATCCCCTGTACACGGTGCTATGAACAGTCGTCACTTCCCGTCCCCTGTACACGGTGCTATGAACAGTCGTCACTTCCCGTCCCCTGTACACGGTGCTATGAACAGTCGTCACTTCCCGTCCCCTGTACACGGTGCTATGAACAGTCATAACTTCCCATCCCCTGTACTATGAACAGTCATCACTTCCTGTCCCCTGTACACAGCGCTATGAAGAGTCGTCACTTCCTGTCCCCTGTACACGGCGCTATGAACAGTTGTCACTTCCCGTCCCCTGTTCACGGCGCTATGAACAGTCGTCACTTCCCATCCCCTGTACACGGCGCTAGGAACAGTCGTCACTTCCCGTCCCCTGTACACGGTGCTATGAACAGCCGTCACTTCCTGTCCCCTGTACACAGTGCTATGAACAGTCGTCCCTTCCCGTCCCCTGTACACGGTGCTATGAACAGTCGTCACTTCCCGTCCCCTGTACACGGTGCTATGAACAGTCGTCACTTCCTGTCCCCTGTACACAGCGCTATGAACAGTCGTCACTTGCCGTCCCCTGTACACGGTGCTATGAACAGTCGTCACTTCCCGTCCCCTGTACACGGTGCTATGAACAGTCGTCACTTCCTGTCCCCTGTACACAGCGCTATGAACAGTCGTCACTTCCCGTCCCCTGTACACGGTGCTATTAACAGTCGTCACTCCCCATCCCCTGTACACGGTGCTATGAACAGTCGTCACTTCCCGTCCCCTGTACACGTAGCTATGAACAGTCGTCACTTCCCGTCCCCTGTACACGGCGCTATGAACAGTCGTCACTTCCTGTCCCCTGTACACGGTGCCATGAACAGTCGTCACTTCCTGTCCCCTGTACACAGCGCTATGAACAGCCGTCACTTCCCGACCCCTGTACACGGTGCTATGAACAGTCGTCACTTCCCGTCCCCTGTACACGGTGCTATGAACAGTCGTCACTTCCCGTCCCCTGTACACGGTGCTATGAACAGTCGTCACTTCCCGTCCCCTGTACACGGTGCTATGAACAGTCGTCACTTCCCGTCTCCTGTACACGGTGCTATGAACAGTCGTCACTCCCCATCCCCTGTACACGGTGCTATTAACAGTCGTCACTCCCCATCCCCTGTACACGGTGCTATGAACAGTTGTCACTCCCCATCCCCTGTACACGGTGCTATTAACAGTAGTCACTCCCCATCCCCTGTACACGGTGCTATTAACAGTTGTCACTCCCCATCCCCTGTACACGGCGCTATGAACAGTTGTCACTCCCCATCCCCTGTACTATGAACAGTCTGCACTTCCTGTATCCGGCTCAATGAACACTCGGCACTTCCTGTAGCAGATACAGGGCTCTATGAACACTCGGCACTTCCCGTCCCCTGTACATGGATCTATGAACACTCAGCACTTCCTGTACCAGATACAGGGCTCTATGAACACTCGGCACTTCCTGTACCCGGCTCTATGAACACTCGGCACTTCCTGTAGCAGATACAGGGCTCTATGAACACTCGGCACTTCCCGTCCCCTGTACATGGATCTATGAACACTCAGCACTTCCTGTACCAGATACAGGGCTCTATGAACACTCGGCACTTCCTGTACCAGATACAGGGCTCAATGAACACTCGGCACTTCCTGTCCCCTGTACATGGCTCTATGAACACTCGGCACTTCCTGTACCAGATACAGGGCTCTATGAACACTCGGCCCTTCCCGTCCCCTGTACATGGCTCTATGAACACTCGGCACTTCCTGTACCAGATACAGGGCTCTATGAACACTCGGCACTTCCTGTACCAGATACAGGGCTCTATGAACACTCGGCACTTCCTGTCCCCTGTACATGGCTCTATGAACACTCGGCACTTCCTGTACCAGATACAGGGCTCTATGAACACTCTGCACTTCCTGTACCAGATACAGGGCTCAATGAACACTCGGCACTTCCTGTACCAGATACAGAACACTCTGCACTTCCCGTCCCCTGTACATGGCTCTATGAACACTCAGCACTTCCTGTAGCAGATACAGGGCTCAATGAACACTTGGCACTTCCTGTACCAGATACATGGATCTATGAACACTCAGCACTTCCTGTACCAGATACAGGGCTCTATGAACATTCGGCACTTCCTGTACCAGATACAGGGCTCTATGAACACTCGGCACTTCCCGTCCCCTGTACATGGCTCTATGAACACTCGGCACTTCCCGCCCCCTGTACAGGGCTCTATAAACACTCGGCACTTCCTGTCCCCTGTACAGGGCTCTATGAACACTCGGCACTTCCTGTACCAGTTACAGGGCTCTATGAACACTCGGCACTTCCTGTACCAGATACAGGGCTCTATTTACACTCGGCACTTCCTGTAGCAGATGCATGGTTCTAGCCAGACCCAGGTAAATCTTTGCATAACCTAGGCACAAATTCAGCTTTGATCTGAAATACCTTCTCATTCCCCCCAGCAGTTTAGATACATGTATATTAGATATCTATCTATATCCATTCATACATCTCTATCCATACATATACACACACACATTCCCCTTAGGAATAAGTGAAAAAAAGGTGCTTTAGCAAGTTTGGTCAGTTTTTACCACAATACAAGTCATAGAAGCAGCTGACGTGTTTGGGGGCTCATTAGTCTGCCTTCATCGGGGCCAATACTGCAACCTATGACCCCCCTCCATGATCAAAGGGGATCTGGCGAACCCTCAAAGACACACTGGATACGTCTGGGACCTTTACTGTGGCACATAAAAATGAACTGAATGTTTTAAATCATATTTGTTACGCTCATATTTTGACTGTCCTGAAGAATCAGTTTCACAGCCCACCTTGCAGGACTATTAAGATCCCAGCGTACCTTCCTCATCATTCAGTAACACACCATTCTGACTACTTACAGTGATGGTTTTCTCCCTCAGCCACTCGGGGTCCTTCTCATCCTCACTGTCCACCTCCATCTCCTGGGGTCGGAGAGGAAGGCAGGTGTCACTGTGGAAGTACAGTCTGTTATGGCCACTGCTGTATGTCCTTTGCTGCTCCACCTCCCCATCCTCCGACTCGTAGAACTCTGACATGCTGGCTTTGGTGCGCTTTGGCCTGGGAACAGGTTTGAAATTGGGTTATGAGATTACACATTCAAGACAAACCCACCCTGAGAAGTCTTCTAGGTGATCCAGGCGGGTTCTCTTCATACAAACACACATGTAAATGAAAATTAAGTTTAAAGCCCCACTCCGGGGATTAAAAAGAAAACAATTCGCTGCACAGCCTTGTCTGGAGGCCCGGAGTGCAGTAGATCAGGGGTCCCCAACCCATGGACCAGTCTATGGCCTGACCAAGCAGTGGGAGACGAGTGGTGACTGCAGTCCTGTCAGGACGATCACATTCTACAGTCGCCACTCATCTCCTGCTGTGCGGCTGGGTCACTGAGCATTTCCTCTCCAGGGTCTCCTGCCCCACTGCTGATGTCATTCTATGAGCAGGGCCGGGCCTGGGGAGGAGCTGGAGATCTTCTCTGGAGGAGTCTTTCATATCACCCGCTTAACAGGTTACATTTCAGCAGCTCCTACCCTCCATCCAGATCTGCAGCTCCTCCCGCCCCCCTGCTCTGCTGACAACAGCGGCGGGGGGAGACCCGGGAGAAGACACGGTTGAAAACCGCCTCTACCCTTCCACAGGTAGGACTGTGCAAGGAAGGTAGAGACTGGGGCACTGTGATGGGGCAGTGAGAAAGAAAAAGGGGGAGGGGAGCATGACTGCAAGGGGCACTGTGACAGGGATGCTGATAAAAAGGGGAATGTACTGTATAGGGACACTGCAATCATAACAGTGCCCCTTTACACCGCAGTCTCCTTTATATCACAGTGCAGCCCCCTTCATATCACAGTACCCCCATTACAGTTCAGCCCTTGTTACATTAATGTAAAAGGAGCAAATGTGATGTGAAAGGAAACAGAGGACACTGTAAAAGGGGTTATGGTGTGAAGGGGGGGCTAAGGGCAGACCTCCCGATCCCCCCCCCCGGTCCCTGGAAAAATTGGCTGCCACAAAATTGATCCCTAGTACCAAAAAGGTTGGGGACCGCTGCAGTAGATGATAGGTGGCCTACCTGCACACAAGGATGTGAGTTATGGGGGTCCTCTTCACAGGCCCATTCCGACTAAAGGCAAATCCTGGCTGGCGATGAATGTCCTGAGGGTTCCCAGCATACGATCCATCGTAGCACTCATTGATCGAGACATCTATCCGGGCACCTTTGGGGTGATACTGTGGGAAGAAGGACGATGATGTACACAAGTTTCAGTCTATTATCAACACACGGGGGGGGCGGAACATGCAATATGCCTGCACCCCTCTAAGCTAAGGAAATGGAGCAGATAATAGGGGGCAAGCTCCTTGATTAGGAGTGATCTATACGGTCTCTGAACAAGGTGGCAGAATAGTTCAGCAGGCGCTGTATGCTCCCGATACCTCTGCCCACCCTGCTAAGCTGAGTGCAGGAGGTTATAAATACCACAGGCTCTGCTCGTGTAATGTCATCACTGCACGGGCAGAGACAGATGTGAGCGGTCTGCTGGTCCTCTTTACATGTTGAAAATTCTGTTTAAAGAGGGAAATAGCTAAGGGGGTACCACATCCATATATAGACAGTTTAAAAGATATAGGACATTTTAAGTGGACTTTACCAGTACCAGAAAAGGAACACTATATCATTTTATGAAGTTCAATTTATTACAAATATATTGCAAAATTAAAAATTAGTACAGGATAAAAACAAGAAAGTTGGAGCTCTCACTGATATAACCACACATTGTAAATAACATATTGGATGCCTACTGTTGAAAATTATCTTCGTCAATCAGGTGCAGAACCCAAAACAGTAACTGGCACAGTTTGTTCTACTAATGTGGCACACACCACCCTATGGCTTAGGTAATGCTCCGACATGAACTCATCAGGAGAGGCTCCTCGAGGTGCCCAGGTGACATTTTCAACTAAAGCCCCATGCCTAGCTTAGAATTTCCTCCTTCCTGCATCTCTCGTACACCCGCTGCTCCACAGAATTACAGACAATATGGGGTCAGTATGGGAACCTTACCACATAATTGAAGATGAAGCGGCTGTGACATAGTTTGAGGTGTTTCAGCAAACTATAGAGTTTGCGACAATTAAGCGTGCACCACGGACAATGCAGGTCGTCTCTGGCCTCCGTCTGCTGGCGAGTGTTGTTGTTGTATAAAAACTGGAAGACACAAAACCAACACACATAAGACTCTATGGTACAGAGCGGCCAGTCCGCTACAGAGAATCTGGTAGAAGTAGTCACTGGATGTAAGTACATCATACACAGCTACGAGGGGAAGAGAGAAGCTATAGAAGTAGTAGTCATTGGATGTAAGACACCATACACAGCTAAGAGGGGAAGAGGGAAGCTATAGAAGAAGTAGTCATTGGATGTAAGACCCCATACACAGCTAAGAGGGGAAGAGGGAAGCTATAGAAGTAGTAGTCATTGGATGTAAGACACCATACACAGCTAAGAGGGGAAGAGGGAAGCTATAGAAGAAGTAGTCATTGGATGTAAGACACCATACACAGCTAAGAGGGGAAGAGGGAAGCTATAGAAGAAGTAGTCATTGGATGTAAGACACCATACACAGCTAAGAGGGGAAGAGGGAAGCTATAGAAGAAGTAGTCACTGGATGTAAGTACATCATACACAGCTACGAGGGGAAGAGGGAAGCTATAGAAGTAGTAGTCATTGGATGTAAGACACCATACACAGCTAAGAGGGGAAGAGGGGAAGAGGGAAGCTATAGAAGTAGTAGTCATTGGATGTAAGACACCATACACAGCTAAGAGGGGAAGAGGGAAGCTATAGAAGTAGTAGTCATTGGATGTAAGACACCATACACAGCTAAGAGGGGAAGAGGGAAGCTATAGAAGTAGTAGTCATTGGATGTAAGACACCATACACAGCTAAGAGGGGAAGAGGGAAGCTATAGAAGAAGTAGTCATTGGATGTAAGACACCATACACAGCTAAGAGGGGAAGAGGGAAGCTATAGAAGAAGTAGTCACTGGATGTAAGTACATCATACACAGCTACGAGGGGAAGAGGGAAGCTATAGAAGTAGTAGTCATTGGATGTAAGACACCATACACAGCTAAGAGGGGAAGAGGGAAGCTATAGAAGAAGTAGTCACTGGATGTAAGTACATCATACACAGCTACGAGGGGAAGAGGGAAGCTATAGAAGAAGTAGTCACTGGATGCATGTAAATTATACATAGCTTCCCTCTTCCCCTCGTAGTAGCCATGTATAATGTACATACATCCAATGACTACTACTTCTGTAGCTTCCCTCCGCTCCTCGTAGTGGCCATATGTAGTGTGCATACTGCCGGTGACTACTACTTCTATAGCTTCCCTCTTCCCCCTCGTAGTAGCTATAGAAGTAATAGTCACTGGATGTATGTACATTATACATAGCTACTACGAGGAGAAGAGGGAAGCTATAGAAGTAGTAGTCACCGGCAGTATGCACACTACATATGGCCACTACGAGGAGAGGAGGGAAGCTACAGACGTAGTAGTCACTGGATGTATGTAAATTACACACCGCTACTACGAGGGGAGGAAGAAAGTCACGGCAGTGATAAATACCTGGTAAAATATGCGCAGCTTCTGACGAGGCTCGGTGGAGACATCCTTCTCTCTCTTTGATGGAAGATCGGAGGACACAGACTCCTTCACTGCTGGAAATAAGAAAGTCTGATTGAGCGGCTGGGAACGGCTCATAGGACGGGACAGTATACAAGCAGCAGTGATCACATGACCTAACCAACGCCAAGACCGATTCATAACAGTTCAACCAAACCCAGCAACCCCATTCAGTCTTTTTATAAAGCACTTCTAACAAAGCTGTACAAGATCAGCACAAACAGCTTCAACACAACAATGAAGAGCTTAAAGGTTCTTCTTGAATATGCCAGGAGAGAAAAACACCATTGTGCACGTGTTACCCCGATCCGTCCAATCAGAGAAGAGCGGCCATGTTCCTGCAGTAGTGTGGAAAGGGTTTTCTTTGAGTAGAGGACGCGGGTGGCCATCTCAGCTCTCATATTTCCACTCATGAACCTGAGAAGAGGCAGCCATGACCTTCCCAAGTGGATATGACAGATGACCAAATCCAAGCAACTTCCTCAACCTCTGTACAATCGCCACCTCTTCTCCTGTGAAGGCTCAACCTCTCCTCTCACCAAATAAACCTCTTCTCCTGTGAAGGCTCAACCTCTCCTCTCACCAAATAAACCTCTTCTCCTGTGAAGGCTCAACCTCTCCTCTCACCAAATAAACCTCTTCTCCTGTGAAGGCTCAACCTCTCCTCTCACCAAATAAACCTCTTCTCCTGTGAAGGCTCAACCTCTCCTCTCACCAAGAGGAACTTCTCCAATGAGGGCTCAACCTCTCCTCTCACCAAGAGGACCTCTTCTCTTGTGAAGGCTCAACCTCTCCTCTCACCAAACAAACCTCTTCTCCTGTGACAACTCAACCTCTCACCAAGAGTACCTCTTCTCCTGTGAAGGCTCAACATCTCCTCTCACCAAATAAACCTCTTCTCCTGTGAAGGCTCAACCTCTCTTCTCACCAAATAATCCTCTTCTCATGTGAAGGCTCAACCTCTCCTCTCACCAAGAGTACCTTCTGCAGTGAGAGCTCAACCTCTCCTCTTGCCAAGAGGACCTCTTCTCCTGTGATGGCTAACACTTTGCTTCCACTTCACACATAGTGCCTACTGCTTCTACATGCTTTTTTTGTGTGTTTGTGATACGTTAATAAAGCTTTGTTTGAAGCTTGGCAAATGCTGTATGTGTGTTGATTTTCTATTGCCCAGCAGATCCCCAGCTTATTACTACCCTCCTTCAGCACATCCCCAGCAAGTGTAAACGAGCCCATAGATCACATCCCAGTGTGCTATATATGAAGAGTGATCTGTACACTACACTGTTGTCATACAGGTCAGCTGACCCCTTAGATGTCACTCCGTTCTCACCTATAGTCTGTGGAGTTTTGACAGCTGCCGGCCTGTGTTCCTGGGGGACACTTTCAGAGTTGCGTGTTGAGAGAGGCTTGGCGATTGGAGCGGTGGATTTATCTGGCGTGTCACTTGTCCATCGTAGGGTGAACTGTAGGGTTGGACCCTGAGAAAAGGTCTCAAAGGGAGGCAACCGCTGAAAATGACATTGAATAATTAGTGACAGAGCATGTGTATGGAAAGGAGGTGAACGTGTGAACAGCAGATGAGAGTATCCCATCACAATAGGTCACACATTGTCCGTTCTACCTACCTTGCCATCCAGGATGGTCTCCCATGTGGCCCTCTTCTTACTGGCAGGACAATCCTCCATCTCCTGCATGGCGACTTCATATTCACCGTCCAGTAGCTGGAGACGCCTGGAGACAAAAGAATAGAGTCACAGCCGGCTGAGGATACAAATATACAGGACATGGCTGATTGTTACCTCACCTGTTCTTGTCAAACACCGTCATCTGCGCCACAAACATCTTTTCGTCGTCCCGGCTGGAGGCGTTGCGTTTCCTTCTGGTGGGAGGGTCCTCTGTGACATCTGTCAGAACAAAGGAGACAAAGTCAGTCGATCTACGTTTGGAAACAAAGGGCTACATTCCATCTGAAAGATCCAGAATCTAATGCATGGAATAAGCCCAGAGTTCTCGTATGCACCCAGCAACCTCACTTCCCCCCCCATACGGACGTGACCTCACCGTAACCCCCTTGTACCGGCGTGACCTCATCGTACCCCCCCCTTGTACCGTCGTGACCTCACCGTACCCCCCCTTGTACCGTCGTGACCTCACTGTACCCCCCCTTGTACCGGCGTGACCTCACCCCCTTGTACCGGCGTGACCTTACCCCCTTGTACCGGCGTGACCTCACCTTACCCCCTTGTACCGGCGTGACCTCACCTTACCCCCTTGTACCGGCGTGACCTCACCTTACCCCCTTGTACCGGCGTGACCTCACCTTACCCCCTTGTACCGGCGTGACCTCACCTTACCCCCTTGTACCGGCGTGACCTCACCTTACCCCCTTGTACCGGCGTGACCTCACCTTACCCCCTTGTACCGGCGTGACCTCACCTTACCCCCTTGTACCGGCGTGACCTCACCTTACCCCCTTGTACCGGCGTGACCTCACCTTACCCCCTTGTACCGGCGTGACCTCACCTTACCCCCTTGTACCGGCGTGACCTCACCTTACCCCCTTGTACCGGCGTGACCTCACCTTACCCCCTTGTACCGGCGTGACCTCACCTTACCCCCTTGTACCGGCGTGACCTCACCTTACCCCCTTGTACCGGCGTGACCTCACCTTACCCCCTTGTACCGGCGTGACCTCACCTTACCCCCTTGTACCGGCGTGACCTCACCTTACCCCCTTGTACCGGCGTGACCTCACCTTACACCCTTGTAACCGGCGTGACCTCACTGTACCTCCTTGAACCAGCGTGAGCTCACCTTTTCTCATGTCCCGGCCGGACCTCACCTTTCCTCATGTACCAGTATGAAGGTCCCCTTACCCCATGTACCAGCAGGACATCACCTCACCCCCTTGTACCGGCGTGACCTCCCCTCACCCCATGTACCAGCAGGACGTCACCTTACCCCATGTACCAGGATGAAGGTCGCCTTACCCCATGTACCAGCAGGACGTCACCTTACCCCATGTACCAGGATGAAGGTCGCCTTACCCCATGTACCAGCAGGACGTCACCTTACCCCATGTACCAGGATGAAGGTCGCCTCACCCCATATACCAGCATGAAGGTCGCCAGCCACTGGCGGGGTTTTCACCTCATCCCCCGATAACACGGGACTGGGCTGATTAAACGCAGATAAACAAATGAAAAGCCCACATTTTTATATATATAGCAAAATGGGAAGAGCTGGCACCTGTACTACCAGAAGAGCAAGAATACCCTTTTCCACTTAAATCCACTTTTGAGGGGGGGGGGGGGGGGGGGCGAGGGCTTATACAGCTGGGGCAGAGTATTTATCTCCAGATCAATACTATACATTAGACAGAGCTCTTCAAGTGTCATGGCCGTCTTACCTGCTGCTGTTCAGCGGGAGGTTACATGTATTCCAGTCACTTCCTAGCTCTTTAGTGCTAGGTGGGTGGGGTGGGGTAGGGGGTGTGGGCAAGGGTCTGCCTGCTGTAATCACATGATCATTCCCAGAGCTGTAATAAAACCAACTCCTGGGAAAAGCAGTAAGCCAATCAGGAGTGCAGGAACTTCTATTTCTGGGGGCGTCCTGTACATTACCTCCAGAAATGTCATTTCCTGCCACGGATTTGAATTTTAGGCAGATAGTGAAGATAAGATAACTGCAGATGGAAACAGAAAAGTAATTTTCATCATCACATTGAATAGATAAGTCTTGTGCAGTGTGGAGGTTCCTGTAAAATGATGACCATCCCCATGAAGATAAGAAAAGCACTCCGTGCACACATCGGTATGCAGGACGTGGAAGTGGATTGGCTCGGGCAATACACACCTATGTTCTCATTGGTCTCTCCATTGGACAAGCCGTTGTAGTCGCGGTGACCCTGTTGGGTGACTCGGAAGAGCAGAGAATAGGATTTCACCATGTGGCTGTTGCTGGGTTCAAACTCGTTGCTGGAGACGGCCAGCGAGGGGAAGTTGATGGGTTTCGAAGAGCTGAGGTCAGGATTTAAAGGCACCTGTTTCTTCCCGGTGGGGACCTGTCTGATGGGGCAGCTCACATCCTGCGTAGTAGAGAAAGACACGAGTCACTCTTCTACAGGGGACCAACCCTTCTCTATGACAGGGCCATGACGCCCACACAGCCGCCGCCAAGACCCCGCCACACACAGCCGCCGCCAAGACCCCGCCCTCCACACACAGCCGCCGCCAAGACCCCGCCCTCCACACACAGCCGCCGCCAAGACCCCGCCCTCCACACACAGCCGCCGCCAAGACCCCGCCCTCCACACACAGCCGCCGCCAAGACCCCGCCCTCCACACACAGCCGCCGCCAAGACCCCGCCCGCCACACACAGCCGCCGCCAAGAGCCCGCCCGCCACACACAGCCGCCGCCAAGACTCCGCCACACACAGCCGCCGCCAAGAGCCCACCCCCCACACACAGCCGCCGCCAAGACCCCACCCCCCACCCACAGCCGCCGCCAAGACCCCACCCCCCACCCACAGCCGCCGCCAAGACCCCACCCCCCACCCACAGCCAAGACCCCACCCCCCACCCACAGCCGCCGCCAAGACCCCACCCCCCACCCACAGCCGCCGCCAAGACCCCACCCCCAACACACAGCCGCCGCCAAGACCCCACCCCCCACACACAGCCGCCGCCAAGACCCCACCCCCCACCCTACACAGCCGCCGCCAAGACCCCACCCCCCACCCTACACAGCCGCCGCCAAGACCCCACCCCCCACAGCCGCCGCCAAGACCTCGCACACACAGCCGCCAAGACCTCGCACACACAGCCGCCAAGACCTCGCACACACAGCCGCCAAGACCTCGCACACACAGCCGCCAAGACCTCGCACACACAGCCGCCACCAAGACCCCACCCTCCACACACACAGCCGCCAAGACCTCACACACACACACACAGCCAAGACCCCATAGCCAACACCAAAATCCCGCCACACACAGCCGCCAAGACCCCACTCCCCACACACAGCCGCCGCCAAGACCCCACACAGCCAAGACCCCACCCCATACAGCCGCCGCCAAGACCTCACACACAGCTACCAAGAGCCCCCCCCATACACAGCTGCCGCCAAGACCCCACACAGGCACGGATTGACTCACCTTGCGCTTTTTGTGGCAGACTTTGACGAGGAGGACCTCCAGTGTGACTGAGCTTTGTTCATTCTCAGAGTTCTGAGCTGGTTTATCTGAAAGAAAAGCGGAATGCATTAGTCATGGAGCAGAAACCCCCCCCCCCCCGTCTGTGTCCTGTCACCCACAGACAGACAGAGACACCCACAGACAGACAGACAGACAGAGACACCCACAGACAGACAGAGACACCCACAGACAGACAGAGACACCCACAGACAGACAGAGACACCCACAGACAGACAGAGACACCCACAGACAGACAGAGACACCCACAGACAGACAGAGACACCCACAGACAGACAGAGACACCCACAGACAGACAGAGACACCCACAGACAGACAGACAGACAGAGACACCCACAGACAGACAGACAGACAGAGACACCCACAGACAGACAGACAGACAGAGACACCCACAGACAGACAGACAGACAGAGACACCCACAGACAGACAGACAGAGACACCCACAGACAGACAGACAGAGACACCCACAGACAGACAGAGACACCCACAGACAGACAGAGACACCCACAGACAGACAGAGACACCCACAGACAGACAGAGACACCCACAGACAGAGACACCCACAGACAGACAGAGACACCCACAGACAGACAGAGACACCCACAGACAGACAGAGACACACACACCCACAGACACCCACAGACAGACAGACACAGACACCCCCCCCCCCCACCGACACCCACACCCACCCACAGACACACCCAGACACCCACCCACAGACACACCCAGACACCCACCCACAGACACACCCAGACACACACCCACAGACACACCCAGACACACACACTACATACCACTCTTATGGAAGAAGCCGGTGAACGTTAGCTGCAGGTGAGCAGAAAGACTGAACCGGAAAAAGAAAGAAAAAAAGAAAATATCAGAAACTCTCCACATCTAACATTTATGTAAGCAAACTACAACTCCCCACCCCACACAAAATGTTACCCCCTCAGTCAACACCAGTCTGACCAATAAGAGCGACAGCACAATGCTGAGGCCATCCCTGCGACCTTCCAATACAAGACTGGAAAACATAATATAATAGAATAGAGCCTGAGAGGATCACAAGGTGGGCCATACTTGCCAGACCTCAGGAATCCTATTAAAGCCCAACTGCTGGTTATGTATAGAGGTGAATGGAAAGCTTATACTTACCCGATCCTTGGAAACACAAAACTCCTCCACGGTCCAGCAGTGGACTGTTCCTGGTCTAGGGAGCCTGCTCTGGGCTTGATGTCAGGAACAGTCCACTATTCAGGACCGTGGAGGGGGGGATCCAGTCTTGTGTTGGAAGGAGCGGACGATTTGGTAAGTAGATCTCCTTTCTCTCCTCTCCCTGCACACAGCTCCACTTCATGGGAACACTTTGCTCTTTGCCCAGAGATGGGCTTTAAAGCTGAACTCCAGGCAAACAGCCGAAATGCACAATATAGACATACATTCACCGGACACTTTATTAGGTACACTGGCTCAATCGCTTGGTAACACAAATTGCTAATCAGCCAATCACATGGCAGCAACTCCATGCATTTAGACATCTAGACGTGGTGAAGAGGACTTGCTGCATCAGAATGGTGAAGAAAGGGGATGTGTGTTACTCTGAACGTGGCATGGTGGTTGGTGGCAGACAGGCTGGTCTGAGTATTTCTGGGATTTTCACACACAACCATCTCTCGGGATTACAGAGAATGGTGGGAAAAAGAGAAAATATCCAGTGAGCGGCAGTTGTGTGGCGGAAAATGTCAGAGGCGAATGGGCAGACTGGTTCCAGATGATAGAAAGACAACAGGAACGCAAATAATCACTCGTTACATCCAAGGTATGCAGAATACCATCTCTGAACACACAACACATCCAACTTTGAAGCAGATGGGCTACAGCAGCAGAAGACCACACTGGGTATCACTCCTGTCAGCTAAGAACAGGACACTGAGGCTACAATTGGCACAGGATCACCAAAACTGGACAATAAAAGATTGGAAAAACATTGCCTGGTCTGATGAGTCTGGATTTCAGCTCCGACATTCAGATGGTGGGGTCAGAATTATGTGCATGGATCCATCCTGCCTTGTATCACCGGTTCAAGCTGGTGGACTTAGGAAGGTCTGTTCTCTTTGTATTGCTTTGTGTGAAATCCCTGGTGATCCTACCAGTCCTCTTGCTTTCCTATGAAAAACTAACCACACTAAGCATGAGAGCACAGCGTGGTCAGTTCTCTAGCTTTGCTGGGAACTCGGTCTGCTCTTCTCCAATGATCAGACTTATATTTATAATGTTCTTTTTATATCTACAGTGGGGGGAAAAAAGATCCCCTGCTGATTTTGTGCATTTGGCCACTGACAAAGAATCGATCGGTCTATAATTTTATTGGTCGGTTTATTATAACAGTGAGAGAATAACAACAAAAATATCCAGAAAAACACATTTCAAAAAAGTTATAAATTGATTTGCATTTTAATGAGTGAAATAAGTATTTGATCCCCGATCAACAAGATTTCTGGCTCCCAGGTGTCTTCTATACAGGAAATGAGCTGAGATTAGCAGCACTCTTCTCTTCTCTCTCTTAAAGGGAGTGCTCCTAATCTCAGCTTGTTGTATAGAAGACACCTGTCCACAGAATCAGATTCCAATCTCTCCACCATGGCCAACACCAAAGATCTGTCCAAGGATGGCGGGGAGAAGATTGGAGACCTACACAAGGCTGGATTGGGCTACAAGACCATCGCCAAGCAGCTTGGTGAGAGGTGACAACAGTTGGTGGGATTTATTCACAAATGGAAGGAACACAAAATAACGATCGATCTCCCTCGGTCTGGGGCTCCATACAAGATCTCACCTCGTGGGGGTTCAATGATGATGAGAACGGTGAGGAATCAGCCCAGAACTACACGGAAGAATCTTGTCAATGATCTCAGCTGGGACCATAGTCACCAAGAAAACAATCGGTAACACACTACACCAGGGTTCGACAAACCCCGGATGCCAGGTCGCATTTGCGACTAGAATTAGCAACCTGGCGCGGCACAGCTGGGGTATCCTGTGTCCGTTCGACACCCCCCCCCTGCCGGCGCGATCGCGATGGGCCGCGCCGGTAATTGAGGCCCCGGCTTTGCGGCCTACTGCAGTCCTATGGTTCCTTCTGCAATCAGGCGCCCTCTGGTGGTGGCCGTTGGTATGACAAGACATCCACCAATGCTAATGGAGCTTTCCCTACCCGTTTTCACTGCCTGCTCATCTCCTTCCCTTTACTTAGAACCCCCAAACATTATATATATTTTTTATTCTAACACCCTAGAGAATAAAATGGCGGTCATTGCAATACTTTCTGTCACACAGTATTTGCGCAGCGGACTTACAAGCGCACTTTTTTGGGAAAAAAAATACTTTTTTTAATAAAAAAAAATAAGAAAAAACAGTAACGTTAGCCCAATTTTTTTTTATATTGTGAAAGATAATGTTACGCCGAGTAAATTGATTCCCAACATGTCACTCTTCAAAATTTCATCCGCTCGTGGAATGGCGACAAACTTTTACCCTTTAAAATCTCCATAGGCGAAGTTTAAAAAATTCTACAGGTTGCATGTTTTGAGTTACAGAGGAGGTCTAGGGCTAGAATTATTGCTCTCGCTCTAACGATTGTGGCGATACCTCACATGTGTGATTTGAACACCGCTTTCATATGCGGGCGCTACTCACATATGCATTCACTTCTGCAAGCGAGCTCGGCGGGACGGGGCGCGTTTAAAAAAATTATTTTTTTTCTTATATATTTTACTTTTTATTTTTACACTGTTTTTAAAAAAAAAAAAAAAAATTAAAAAAAAACAAGGGATGGGGCACATTTAAAAAAAAAATGTTTTTCTTATTTATTTTAACTTTTATTTTTTCACTGTTCTTTTAAAAAAAAAAAAGTCACTTTTATTCCTATTACAAGGAATGTAAAAATCCCTTGTAATAGAAAAAAAGCATGACAGGTCCTCTTAAATATAAGATCTGGTGTCAAAAAGACCTCAGATCTCATATTTACACTAAAATGCATTAAAAAAAAAATAAAAAAAATTGTCATTTGAAAAAAAATAAAATAAAATGTCCCTTTAAGAGCTATGGGCGGAAGTGACGATTTGACGTCGCTTCCGCCCTGCAATGACTTGGAGATGGGCGGGGGGGGGGGGGGGGCCCATCTTCCTCTCACTCGTCTCCATGTCAGGCCAGGGACAGATCCGGATCACCTCCGCCGTTACCGACGGCCACGGTAAGCGGTGAAGGGCACCGGAGAGCGGCGGTAGGGTGGGCCCTCTCCTGCCGCCGATAAAAGTGATCTCGCTGCGAATCTGCTGCAGAGACCACTTTTATCTGAAAGAGAACAGCCGGCTCTTGAAGAAGATACCGGGGTTATGGTAGCTAGCTGCTACCATAACAACGGTATTTCTCTTCAAAGACAGGACGTATATAGTCGTCCTGCGGGAAGGAAGTGGTTAATTAAAATGAATTTATTATTTGTCAACTCCCTGCTTGTCCCCTTTTACACGGCTGTCTGATCAGGTTCACCTGTCCGTTTTTCAGGCGGACCTGATTGGATCCTTAGTGAGAATATGGTGGTCTTGTGTCCCTGCATGGCAGGAAATAAAAGCAGTCACATTCGTTCTAGTCGTCTCTGTGTAAATTTAAGATTGGTTCATTTTTATATTGAAAATAAAGCTGTCGGTTGTTTAAAAAAAAAAAAAAAAAAACCTGGCTCCTAACTTTTTTAGCTGGCTCCTAGATTCCAAGCAAATTTGTCAAGCCCTGCACTACACCGTGATCGACTGAAATCCGGCAGCCCCCGCAAGGTCCCCCCGCTCAGGAAATCACATGTACAGGTCCGTCTGAAGATCACTAATGAACATCGAATGATTCCGAGGAGAACTGGGGGAAAGTGTTGTGGTCAGAGGAGACCAAAATCGAGCTCTTTGGCATCAACTCAACTCTCCGTGTTTGGAGGAGGAGGAATGTTACCTATGACCCCCAAGAACACCATCCCCCACCATCATACATGGAGGTCCTATGACCCCAAGAACACCATCCCCCACCGTCATACATGGAGGACCTATGACCCCAAGAACACCATCCCCCACCGTCATACATGGAGGTCCTATGACCCCAAGAACACCATCCCCCACCGTCATAGATGGAGGTCCTATGACCCCAAGAACACCATCCCCCACCGTCATACATGCAGGTCCTATGACCCCAAGAACACCATCCCCCACCGTCATAGATGGAGGTCCTATGACCCCAAGAACACCATCCCCCACCGTCATACATGGAGGTCCTATGACCCCAAGAACACCACCCCCCACCGTCATACATGGAGGTCCTATGACCCCAAGAACACCATCCCCCACCATCATACATGGAGGTCCTATGACCCCAAGAACACCATCCCCCACCATCATACATGGAGGTCCTATGACCCCAAGAACACCATCCCCCACCGTCATACATGGAGGTCCTATGACCCCAAGAACACCATCCCCCACCGTCATACATGGAGGTCCTATGACCCCAAGAACACCATCCCCCACCCTCATACATGGAGGTCCTATGACCCCAAGAACACCATCCCCCACCATCATACATGGAGGTCCTATGACCCCAAGAACACCATCCCCACCATCATACATGGAGGTCCTATGACCCCAAGAACACCATCCCCCACCGTCATACATGGAGGTCCTATGACCCCAAGAACACCATCCCCCACCATCATACATGGAGGTCCTATGACCCCAAGAACACCATCCCCCACCATCATACATGGAGGAACTATGACCCCAAGAACACCATCCCCCACCATCATACATGGAGGTCCTATGACCCCAAGAACACCATCCCCCACTGTCATACATGGAGGTCCTATGACCCCAAGAACACCATCCCCCACCATCATACATGGAGGTCCTATGACCCCAAGAACACCATCCCCCACCGTCATACATGGAGGAACTATGACCCCAAGAACACCATCCCCCACCGTCATACATGCAGGTCCTATGACCCCAAGAACACCATCCCCCACCGTCATAGATGGAGGTCCTATGACCCCAAGAACACCATCCCCCACCGTCAAACATGGAGGTCCTATGACCCCAAAAACACCATCCCCCACAGTCATAGATGGAGGTCCTATGACCCCCAAGAACACCATCCCCCACCGTCATACATGGAGGTCCTATGACCCCAAGAACACCATCCCCCACCGTCATACATGGAGGTCCTATGACCCCAAGAACACCATCCCCCACCGTCATACATGGAGGTCCTATGACCCCAAGAACACCATCCCCCACCGTCATACATGGAGGTCCTATGACCCCAAGAACACCATCCCCCACCGTCATACATGGAGGTCCTATGACCCCAAGAACACCATCCCCCACCCTCATACATGGAGGTCCTATGACCCCAAGAACACCATCCCCCACCATCATACATGGAGGTCCTATGACCCCAAGAACACCATCCCCCACCATCATACATGGAGGTCCTATGACCCTAAGAACACCATCCCCCACCGTCATACATGGAGGTCCTATGACCCCAAGAACACCATCCCCCACCGTCATACATGGAGGTCCTATGACCCCAAGAACACCATCCCCCACCATCATACATGGAGGTCCTATGACCCCAAGAACACCATCCCCCACCATCATACATGGGGGTCTATGACCCCAAGAACACCATCCCCCACCGTCATACATGGAGGTCCTATGACCCCAAGAACACCATCCCCCACCATCATACATGGGGGTCTATGACCCCAAGAACACCATCCCCCACCGTCATACATGGAGGTCCTATGACCCCAAGAACACCATCCCCCACCGTCATACATGGAGGTCCTATGACCCCAAGAACACCATCCCCCACCATCATACATGGGGGTCTATGACCCCAAGAACACCATCCCCCCACCGATATACATGGAGGCGGAAACATGTTTTGGGGGTGTTTTTCTGCTAAGGGGACAGGACAACTTCACCACATCAAAGGGACGATGGGCGGGGCCATGGACCATCAAATCTTGGGTGAGAACCTCCTTCCCTCAGCCAGGGCACTGAAGATGGGTCATGGACGGGTCTTCCAGCATGACAATCACCCAAAACACACGGCCAAGGCAACAAAGGAGGAGCTCAAGAAGAAGCACATTAAGATCCTGGAGTGGCCTAGCCAGTCTCCAGACCTTAATCCCACAGAAGATATGTGGAGGGAGCTGAAGGTTCGAGTTGCCAAACGTCATCCTGGAAACCTTCATGACTTGGAGAGGATCTGCAAAGAGGACAAAATCCCTCCTGAGATGTGAGCAAACCTGGAGGCCAACTCCAAGAAACGTCTGACCTCTGTGATCACCAACAAGGGTTTCTCCACCAACTACTAAGTCATGTTTTGTGAAGGGGTCAAATACTTATTTCACTCAAAATGCAAATCAGTTTATAACTTTTTTGAAATGTGTTTTTCTGGATATTTTTGTTGTTATTCTCTGTTATAATAAACCGACCAATAAAATTATAGACTGATCGTTTCTTTGTAGGCGGGCAATCAGCAGCCGATCAAATACTTTTTTCCCTCACTGTACATACAAATGTTTTGCCTTTCATTTCTATTATAAACGGAATGGGTTGTTTCACAAGGTGAGGGTTTACATTAGACTAATTCTGTGCGACATCATTTGTATCTTTTATATCTGCCTGGAGGTGTGCAGTACAAGGTACCGGTAGTATTTAGAAAATATAATTAGAATACATAAGTGGATGAAAGTGGGTTTATAGTCTCAGGTTTAATTCTTTGACATTCTCACACAGGCCTAGAGGCCATAGTGATCTCTAGTGGTAGATCCGTCTCATCTGCTGAGAAAAGGTGTCTACACTTCCTTGTGGCAGCTGGATCAGCACTGTGGGGTCACTGGCAGCATACAAGCCATTCTATGAGGGAGGGTGCCATTTCCCATCATCCTCATTTCTGTGCTAGTTCAACGCTATGCTTTCCTTCTGCATGTAGACATCTGTGATTACCATAATGGGCAATACTCATTCCTGGGTCACATTCATTGCCGAAGATCTCCAGCAAACAAGACAATTGGCTTCCACCCAATTACCTGTCTATCTCATGGTCTCCTTTCATCTTCTCCACCTTCAGCAGCAAATCATCAATTTTAAATGTTTTCCTGAAATTGAAACAAAAATCCATTAAAATCCATCCAATAAATCAGCAGAGTCCTGCCATGACTAATCAATAGGCTATCCTCCCTTCATCCAGTCCCTAAGCCCTGCCCCCTCCCTCAGGTGACTGCAGATGTCACCAGGACCTGGCAGCAGCCGGAAAGCATAAGCTTAGGGTGAAAGACGGGACTGAGGCTGCCTAGATGGTGGAGCTTGTCCAGCCAGGATCAGCAAAGGACCTCTCCAGTACTGCTGAGTACAAGAAAGGAGACATCTCATCCCACACTCCCACGAGTGGTCCCAGAGACATCTCATCCCACACTCCCACGAGTGGTCCCAGAGACATCTCATCCCACACTCCCACGAGTGGTCCCAGAGACATCTCATCCCCATCTCCCACGAGTGGTCCCAGAGACATCTCATCCCCATCTCCCACGAGTGGTCCCAGAGACATCTCATCCCCATCTCCCACGAGTGGTCCCAGAGACATCTCATCCCCATCTCCCACGAGTGGTCCCAGAGACATCTCATCCCCATCTCCCACGAGTGGTCCCAGAGACATCTCATCCCCATCTCCCACGAGTGGTCCCAGAGACATCTCATCCCCATCTCCCACGAGTGGTCCCAGAGACATCTCATCCCCATCTCCCACGAGTGGTCCCAGAGACATCTCATCCCCATCTCCCACGAGTGGTCCCAGAGACATCTCATCCCCATCTCCCACGAGTGGTCCCAGAGACATCTCATCCCCATCTCCCACGAGTGGTCCCAGAGACATCTCATCCCCATCTCCCACGAGTGGTCCCAGAGACATCTCATCCCCATCTCCCACGAGTGGTCCCAGAGACATCTCATCCCCATCTCCCACGAGTGGTCCCAGAGACATCTCATCCCCATCTCCCACGAGTGGTCCCAGAGACATCTCATCCCCATCTCCCACGAGTGGTCCCAGAGACATCTCATCCCCATCTCCCACGAGTGGTCCCAGAGACATCTCATCCCCATCTCCCACGAGTGGTCCCAGAGACATCTCATCCCAAACTCCCACGAGTGGTCCCAGAGACATCTCATCCCAAACTCCCACGAGTGGTCCCAGAGACATCTCATCCCAAACTCCCACGAGTGGTCCCAGAGACATCTCATCCCAAACTCCCACGAGTGGTCCCAGAGACATCTCATCCCAAACTCCCACGAGTGGTCCCAGAGACATCTCATCCCAAACTCCCACGAGTGGTCCCAGAGACATCTCATCCCAAACTCCCACGAGTGGTCCCAGAGACATCTCATCCCCATCTCCCACGAGTGGTCCCAGAGACATCTCATCCCCATCTCCCACGAGTGGTCCCAGAGACATCTCATCCCCATCTCCCACGAGTGGTCCCAGAGACATCTCATCCCCATCTCCCACGAGTGGTCCCAGAGACATCTCATCCCAAACTCCCACGAGTGGTCCCAGAGACATCTCATCCCAAACTCCCACGAGTGGTCCCAGAGACATCTCATCCCAAACTCCCACGAGTGGTCCCAGAGACATCTCATCCCAAACTCCCACGAGTGGTCCCAGAGACATCTCATCCCCATCTCCCACGAGTGGTCCCAGAGACATCTCATCCCCATCTCCCACGAGTGATCCCAGAGATATCTCACCACCTTCTCCCACAAATGATCCCAGAGACATCTCATCCCCATCTCCCACGAGTGGTCCCAGAGACATCTCATCCCAAACTCCCACGAGTGGTCCCAGAGACATCTCATCCCAAACTCCCACGAGTGGTCCCAGAGACATCTCAACCCAAACTCCCACGAGTGGTCCCAGAGACATCTCAACCCAAACTCCCACGAGTGGTCCCAGAGACATCTCAACCCAAACTCCCACGAGTGGTCCCAGAGACATCTCACCACCTTCTCCCAGGAGTGATCCCAGAGACATCTTATCCCCATCTCCCACGAGTGATCCCAGAGACCTCTCATCCCCATCTCCCACGAGTGATCCCAGAGACATCTCATCCCCATCTCCCACGAGTGATCCCAGAGACATCTCATCCCCATCTCCCACGAGTGGTCCCAGAGACATCTCATCCCCATCTCCCACGAGTGGTCCCAGAGACATCTCATCCCCATCTCCCACGAGTGGTCCCAGAGACATCTCATCCCCATCTCCCACGAGTGGTCCCAGAGACATCTCATCCCCATCTCCCACGAGTGGTCCCAGAGACATCTCATCCCCATCTCCCACGAGTGGTCCCAGAGACATCTCATCCCCATCTCCCACGAGTGATCCCAGAGACCTCTCATCCCCATCTCCGAGTGCTCCCAGAGACCTCTCATCCCCATCTCCCACGAGTGATCCCAGAGACATCTCATCCCCATCTCCCACGAGTGATCCCAGAGACATCTCATCCCAAACTCCCACGAGTGATCGCAGAGACATCTCATCCCAAACTCCCACGAGTGGTCCCAGAGACATCTCATCCCAAACTCCCACGAGTGGTCCCAGAGACATCTCATCCCAAACTCCCACGAGTGGTCCCAGAGACATCTCATCCCAAACTCCCACGAGTGGTCCCAGAGACATCTCAAGCCAAACTTCGAGTGGTCCCAGAGACATCTCATCCCAAACTTCGAGTGGTCCCAGAGACATCTCATCCCAAACTCCCAGGAGTGGTCCCAGAGACATCTCAACCCAAACTCCCACGAGTGGTCCCAGAGACATCTCATCCCAAACTCCCACGAGTGGTCCCAGAGACATCTCACCACCTTCTCCCAGGAGTGATCCCAGAGACATCTCATCCCCATCTCCCACGAGTGATCCCAGAGACATCTCATCCCCATCTCCCACGAGTGGTCCCAGAGACATCTCAACCCCATCTCCCACGAGTGGTCCCAGAGACATCTCAACCCCATCTCCCACGAGTGGTCCCAGAGACATCTCAACCCCATCTCCCACGAGTGGTCCCAGAGACATCTCAACCCCATCTCCCACGAGTGGTCCCAGAGACATCTCAACCCAAACTCCCACGAGTGATCCCAGAGACATCTCACCACCTCCCAGGAGTGATCCCAGAGACATCTCATCCCCATCTCCCACGAGTGATCCCAGAGACATCTCATCCCAAACTCCCACGAGTGGTCCCAGAGACATCTCAACCCAAACTCCCACGAGTGGTCCCAGAGACATCTCAACCCAAACTCCCACGAGTGGTCCCAGAGACATCTCAACCCAAACTCCCACGAGTGGTCCCAGAGACATCTCAACCCAAACTCCCACGAGTGGTCCCAGAGACATCTCAACCCAAACTCCCACGAGTGGTCCCAGAGACATCCCATCCCAAACTCCCACGAGTGGTCCCAGAGACATCCCATCCCAAACTCCCACGAGTGGTCCCAGAGACATCTCAACCCAAACTCCCACGAGTGGTCCCAGAGACATCTCACCACCTTCTCCCAGGAGTGATCCCAGAGACATCTCATCCCCATCTCCCACGAGTGATCCCAGAGATATCTCATCCCCATCTCCCACGAGTGATCCCAGAGATATCTCACCACCATCTCCCACGAGTGATCCCAGAGATATCTCACCACCTTCTCCCACGAGTGATCCCAGAGACATCTCATCCCCATCTCCCACGAGTGATCCCAGAGACATCTTATCCCCATCTCCCACGAGTGATCCCAGAGACATCTCATCCCCATCTCCCACGAGTGATCCCAGAGACATCTCATCCCCATCTCCCACGAGTGATCCCAGAGACATCTCATCCCCATCTCCCACGAGTGATCCCAGAGACATCTCATCCCCATCTCCCACGAGTGATCCCAGAGACATCTCATCCCCATCACCCACAAGTGATCCCAGAGACATCTCATCCCCATCTCCCACGAGTGATCCCAGAGACATCTCATCCCCATCTCCCACGAGTGATCCCAGAGACATCTCATCCCCATCTCCCACGAGTGGTCCCAGAGACATCTCATCCCCATCTCCCATGAGTGGTCCCAGAGACATCTCATCCCCATCTCCCACGAGTGGTCCCAGAGACATCTCATCCCCATCTCCCACGAGTGGTCCCAGAGACATCTCATCCCCATCTCCCACGAGTGGTCCCAGAGACATCTCATCCCCATCTCCCACGAGTGGTCCCAGAGACATCTCATCCCCATCTCCCACGAGTGATCCCAGAGACCTCTCATCCCCATCTCCGAGTGCTCCCAGAGACCTCTCATCCCCATCTCCCACGAGTGATCCCAGAGACATCTCATCCCCATCTCCCACGAGTGATCCCAGAGACATCTCATCCCAAACTCCCACGAGTGATCCCAGAGACATCTCATCCCAAACTCCCACGAGTGGTCCCAGAGACATCTCATCCCAAACTCCCACGAGTGGTCCCAGAGACATCTCACCATCTTCTCCCAGGAGTGATCCCAGAGACATCTCATCCCCATCTCCCACGAGTGATCCCAGAGATATCTCACCACCTTCTCCCACAAGTGATCCCAGAGACCTCTCATCCCCATCTCCCACGAGTGATCCCAGAGACATCTCATCCCCATCTCCCACGAGTGGTCCCAGAGACATCTCATCCCCATCTCCCATGAGTGGTCCCAGAGACATCTCATCCCCATCTCCCACGAGTGATCCCAGAGATATCTCACCACCTTCTCCCACGAGTGATCCCAGAGACCTCTCATCCCCATCTCCCACGAGTGATCCCAGAGACATCTCATCCCCATCTCCCACGAGTGATCCCAGAGACATCTCATCCCCATCTCCCACGAGTGATCCCAGAGACATCTCATCCCCATCTCCCACGAGTGATCCCAGAGACATCTCATCCCCATCTCCCACGAGTGGTCCCAGAGACATCTCATCCCCATCTCCCACGAGTGGTCCCAGAGACATCTCATCCCCATCTCCCACGAGTGGTCTGAGACATCTCATCCCCATCTCCCACGAGTGGTCTGAGACATCTCATCCCCATCTCCCACGAGTGGTCTGATACATCTCATCCCCATCTCCCACGAGTGGTCTGAGACATCTCATCCCCATCTCCCACGAGTGGCCTGAGACATCTCATCCCCATCTCACACGAGTGGCCTGAGACATCTCATCCCCATCTCCCACGAGTGGTCTGAGACATCTCATCCCCATCTCCCACGAGTGGTCTGAGACATCTCATCCCCATCTCCCACGAGTGGTCTGAGACATCTCATCCCCATCTCCCACGAGTGGTCTGAGACATCTTATCCCCATTTCCCACGAGTGGTCTGAGACATCTCATCCCCATCTCCCACGAGTGGTCTGAGACATCTCATCCCCATCTCCCACGAGTGGTCTGAGACATCTCATCCCCATCTCCCACGAGTGGTCTGAGACATCTCATCCCCATCTCCCACGAGTGGTCTGAGACATCTCATCCCCATCTCCCACGAGTGGTCTGAGACATCTCATCCCCATCTCCCACGAGTGGTCTCAAAGATCTCATCCCCATCTCCCACGAGTGGTCCCAGAGACATCTCATCCCCATGTCCCACGAGTGGTCTCAGAGATCTCATCACCGTCTCCCACACATGATCTTGTAGTGATCCCTTCACCATGTAGGAATCTCCTTTCCATGTCCCATATCTCTTCTATACAGATCTCATCATGTGGTCGTATAGAGAGCACAGAGGTATAAAAATAGACCGCATATAATACTTTCCATAATCACAAACGGCTGACTGATTGTCCAGACAAATCCCTGCACAGAAATATACCAAACATCAGGTAATCTGTGTCCTAATGGCCTTTCAGGGTCAGCTGGACAGCAGACTGACAAAGCCTACAGGGCTAAACCCATGAAATGAATATTGTGGGATTATAACTTACACCCATGAAATGAATATTGTGGGATTATAACTTACACCACCCATGAAATGAATATTGTGGGATTATGTCATACAAACGAGCACATGAACATGTTACAAGACACCACAACAAGGGAAGGAGGAGAAGAGATTTCCCAGCACCAGAGAATCCCAATGCAGCTTTGATTTCATGCTTCCCAATGCAGAGATATAGGAGGAGAACCTTCCACCCGCACAGTACCACTACTTACCTTGTGACATTTGATCGGGAGTTGCGGTGTGTCATGTATGTGAGCGTCCGATGCAAAAATATTGGCTGTGAATAAGAAAGGTCCGTCATAAAAACAATTCTCCACGAAAGGTTGGGAGACATTTACTTCTACAGCAAAGACTTAACTTTGCCAGGCCTACACCTCCTCCGCTCTCCTGACGTCTGAGGCACACCCCCCTATTTCTAATATTTGAATGTGAATAATCAGATCTTACTTTTAACAAATCACGGTTGGCTCTCTTCAATGAGAACTAGAAGTAATGCAGGCTCCCACAGGCGTCAGACCCCCCAAAGGAAACCCGGCACTCAAATTAAAGGCCAACTCCAGCCAACGCTTTTTTAAGAAGTTCCAGCAACTTAAAGGCGAGTTCAACAGCCGGGCGCCCAGAGTTACGCCGGCGCCGCAGAGAGAAGGGGGGGAGGGGCGGGGCTGGGCTTTGTTCGCCCGCATCGCTGGACCCTGGGACAGGCGAATGTCCAATAATTTAAAGTCAGCAGCTACACTTTTTTGTAGCTGCTGACTTTTAAATAGGTGGAACTCCGCTTTAAAAAAAGGTTTAAAGAAGTTGCAAATCCTCGAGGTTTTTCAACCTTCTGTGCTGCAGCTGCCATCCCCCCCTTTATCTTACCTGAACCCGATCATTCACCAACCGCTGTCTCGGGTCCTCATTGGTTAGACTGGTAGCAGCAGGAGCCATTGGATCCCGCCAATCAAATCCAGTGACATGGGAGCCGGGGGCGGAGTCAATGGACGCAGCAGGACTCAGGAGCGCGCTCACACGAGTGCACCAATGGAAAACGGCTCTCCCCGGGGGCAATTAATAAGGAGGAGCCAGGAGCAACGTTGAGGGACCCCAGAAGAGGAGGATCAGGGGGCCCTCTGTGCAAAATTCCTTGCACAGAGCCGGTAAGTATAAAACAGGTTTGTTATTTAAAACAAAAAAAAAAAAAAAAAAAAAAACCTTTAGACCTCATGTACACAGCTACACGTTAAGGAGCAGTTGGGCATCTTTTATGGTTTGTCACAATCCCTGTAAACGTCACATTTGCTGGACAGCTTGGTCTGCATGTATATTATACAGGAGAGATATAGAATAAAATTATATTCGAGATATATATAGATAGAGATATATATATATATATATATATATATATATATATCTCTATCTACTATACAGGATTTATATATTATTAACCAGGATTTATATATTTTGCCCAGCATTTTACAATGTGAGGACAGTACAGTTACAATACAATTTGGGAGGAAGCAGAGGGCCTTGCTCATTAGAGCTTACAATCTAAGAGATTAAATGTGGAGACAAAATAAAGATCTTTAAAAAACAAAACAAAAAAAAAGCTGAGTTAGACTTACCGGTAACTCCTTTTCTGAGAGTCTTCCAGGACAGCCCATGAGACCTTGGGCTCCTCCTACCAGGACAGGAAACACGTCACCCCCACCAGATAAAAGGGCGGTCCTCCAGGCCCATGTCAGTAATCTCAAGAACCGTAGGACCCTGCAAAACATATGCATAATACACATAACTTCAGGCAATACCAGGTGGGAATCCGGCTGTCCTGGAAGACTCTCAGAAAAGGAGTTACCGGTAAGTCTAACTCCGCTTTTCTCCAAGCGTCTTCCAGGACAGCCCATGAGACGATGAGCCAGAACTTACCAGTCTAGGGAGGGACAACTGCCTGAAGGACCTTACGACCAAACGCCTGCTCCTGAGCTGATAGGAGATCCAGGCGATAATGTTTAATGAAGGTCGAGTAACTGGACCAAGTGGCAGCCCTGCAAATTTGTTCCGGTGAGGCACCAGCCCTCTCAGCCTAAGACGTAGACAAGGCTCTAGTTGAGTGCGCAGTAACAAAAGGTGTAGGGACCTTCCTAATTTTGTAAGCTTCCAAGATGGCTTGCTTTATCCATCTAGCCAATGTGGCTTTAGATGCACTATTCCCATTGTGAACTCCAGAAAAGAGGACAAACAAGGCATCAGTTTTCCTAAAAGTCTTCGTGACCTCAAGATAGACCAAGAGAATCTTCTTACATCTAGAAAAACTAAATTTTCTTTCTAAGTCGCCCTGTGGCGAACTACAAAAGGTTGGCAATACAATGTTCTAAGATCGGTGGAATGTACTTGCTACCTTGGACAAAAAACCTGGATCGGTTCGTAACACCACTCGATCCTCAAAATTCGTGAGAAGGGCTCCCTAACTGATAGGGCCTCAACTCACTTACTCTACGAGCTGAGGTAACAGCTATAAGGAACACAGTTTTTAATGTAAGTAACTTAACTGACATACTTTCCAGAGGTTCAAACGGAATTTCTACCAGAGTTTGAAGCACTAGGGACAGATCCCACGTTGGACAAATTCTCACTACTACTGGTCTGGCCCTAGAGATAGATTTGAAAAATCTGGCTATAGTGGGATTTTCCAGGAGAGAAAACTGGAGGAACACACTAATAGCTGCCGCCTGTACCTTTAAGGTACTAACAGAAAGACCTTTGTCGACACCCTCTTGGAAAAATTCCAAAATAGACGGAATATCATGAGTTAATCTATCATTTTCAGATAACCATGAGTTAAACCTTTTCCAAACTTTGGAATATATGGCTCTAGTAACTGGCTTCCTGCAATTAACGAGAGTCCTGACTACTTTGTCAGAGAACCCTTGGGCGCTCAGTATCTTTTCTTCAGATACCAGGCCGTCAAGTTTAAGGAAACCACCTGAGGGTGTGATACTGGACCCTGCAATAATAGCTCTTCCCTTTTCGGAAGACTCCACGGAGGCTCTGAAACCAGAGACTGTAGCAGGGAAAACCATGGCCTCTTGGGCCAAAACGGGGCAATTAGAATCAGATCTGTCTCTTCCAGCCGAAACTTCCGGAGGATTTCTGGAATCAGCCTGATTGGCGGAAAGGCATAACATAGGCCTGGAGGCCACGGGTTCGCCAGAGCATCGATCCCCCAAGGCTTGGTCTGCCGGGTTCATGGAAAAGAATATCTCCGTCTTGCGGTTGTTTCGGTTTGCGAACAAATCCGCTACCGGATAACCCCATCTCTTGGAGAGGTCTGCAAAGACTTCGGGATGAAGGGACCAGTTGTCTCGGTCTATCCTGTGACGGCTGAGATAATCTGCCAGGCAATTGTTTTTCCCCTTCAGGTGTACAGCAGAAATGGAGGCTAGATTCCCCTCTGCCCATGAAAGGATCTCCTGGGCAATGGACTGAAGCCTCCGGCTTCTCGTGCCTCCCTGCTTGTTGATATACGCGACTGTCGCTATATTGTCTGACAGGATTTGGAGGTTGTGACCCCTGATCTCCATCTGAAAAGACTGGAGGGCTCTCTGGACTGCAAGCAGCTCTCTTTGATTGGATGAGGCCCTTGCCTCCTCTGGGGACCACTCTCCTTGTGCTACTGCATTGCTGAGGTGGGCCCCCCATCCCCAGGAACTCGCATCCATGGTAATCCTTCGGGAAATGGGAAAGGACCATGGGAGACCTCCTGCTATGTGCTGACCAGCTCTCCACCACCACAGGCTTCTTTTTATCCTGTCGGGAAGCCAGATCCTTGACTCCAGGGACCTTACGTCCCCGTCCCAGTTTCTTAAAAGAAACCTTTGTAACGGACGCTGACGGAGTCTCGCCCATGGTACTGCGGGAAAACATGAGGTCTTAAGACCCACTGCCCTCGACACCTGTCTCAGAGAGACCGACTGGTTGGTCTGCAAAGCTGAAGCTGAGGAAAGACCGAAGGGGAGGGCCTGAAATTGAAAATGTCGGGTCCCCATACCAGTCTTCACTGCCAACCTCAAAAACTTTTGGAAGCCTGGATGCATAGGGATCCAACGTGGCCATAAAGCAGTTTGGGTATAGTAGGCGTTTGATTGTAAAAACCGTCTCCATATGGAAATGCTTGTATCTGATGGACTTGTTTAAGGGCCGGAGATTCAGGATAAGTCGAAACTTTCCTGCCGGCTTTCTGACCACAAATACATGGGAATAGGATCCCTTGACCTGCTCCGATCGAGGAACAGGAATCAGGACTTTTTGATCTAATAAGTCTCCGATCTGGAGACCCAGAGCCCTCGCTTTCTCCCGATCTTGTGGAGGAAATGTGACCAACAAACGTTCTGGTGGTTGGTGAACAAACTCCAGCCTGTACCCGTTTGTCACTAAGTCCAGGACGAAGGGGCTCAGAGTGACTGCTGCCCACTGTGGGATGAAGGCCCTCAATCTCCCTCCCACCGGGGAACACAAGTCACTGCGGCTTGGCGGGCTGTTGAGGAGGGTTAAACAGCACTCCCCCTTTGCCTCTGCCTTTGTGCCCAGTCCAATGCTTCTTCGGCCTGCTGTCCTTTTCTCTAGGACTCTGCTGCCTGCTTTGGCCATGAAAAAATTTTCTGGCTGTCTGAACTCTCTTTTTCTCTGGAAACGCCTTTTTCTTATCAGCCGTGCGTTCCAGTGCCTCCTGTAGACCTGGGCCAAATAAATGATCGCCAGTTAAAGGAAGGCCACAAAGGCGCAACTTGGAGGCCGAGTCCCCTGACCAGGTCTTAAGCCAAAGGCTTCTCCTGGCCGAGTTCACTAGAGCCGAAGTCCTGGCTGACATCCTTACCGACTCAGCGGAAGAATCTGCCAAAAAACCCACTGCCTGAAATAGGAGAGGAAAAGACTTTAAAATTTGCTCTCTGGAGGTACCTGCTGACAGATGTGACTGAATCTGAGTCAACCAAACCTCCAGATTTCTGGCCACACAAGTGGAAGCCAGAGCTGGTTTCAGGTTTCCAACTGCTGAGTCCCAGGCTCTGTGGAAAAGGATATCCCCCCTCTTGTCCATCGGATCCTTAAGCGTACCCATATCATCGAACGCCAGGTCCGAGTTTTTTGAAACCTTTGAAAGAGGTGCGTCTAACTTGGGATTCTCATTCCCTGGCTGCGCAGTGTCCTCATCAAAAGGAAGCCTCCTTTTTAGGTTACTAGAGAAGAATGGTTTTCTCTCAGAATTATCCCATTCCAGTTTAATAGTATCAACCAAAGAACTATGAACTGGAAATCCTTTATACATAAGATCATGTTTGGATAACTGAACCTCTTCCTCTTCTAATTCAAGGGTAGTATAGATAGCCTTTAATAAGTCATCTACATCCTCAACAGATAACTTAAATCTTGAGCCTCGAGTGGATTCTCTATCTCTGGGCTCTGTATCTGACCCTGATTCTTCCAGAGAAGAACGGGTAGATCTGACCTCAGCCTCAGAGTCCTCACTCTCTGCCTGCTGCTGAGTGCTTACTGACGCCTTCAGTGAAGACGGACTCTCTGCTGGAGTCTGGAGCTTGTCAATAAACGTTCTAAAGGAACTGAAGGTGGACGCAAGCTCATCCCTAACAGAAGTAAGCATCTTCTGGCAAGAGGCAACCGGGTCATCCTTTACTAGGCCTTCTATACAGGTGCGACAAACTGCTTTGCTCCATGAGAAGCTCAATTTGTTTGCGCCAACCGCACATTTCCTTTTAAGTGGCTGCGTTTGGACCTTGTCCTGAGTCTTGGGAATCTGAGTCAACCTCTGCAAGACAAAATAAATGACCCACAATGTAATTAAAGCCACTCAATCACTCCGTAACACCACGTGCAGGAGGGAGGAAATGTGTCCCCTTACACCCACTACTACAGAGGGGGGAGGGGGAGGGAACACTCACAGGGATAGCAAGGTGGTGACAGAACACCCAAGGCTTACCTGTGAGGTGCTGGTGTTGGGAACTGCATCCGCTGCCTGTGCAGGTACTGCAGGAGGATCCATTCTGCCCCTCTTGGTCATCCACAGCCTGGCTGCTTAACACCAAGAAACACCAGCAGCCAGCGTTCTCTGTTCGCACCGTTTGTGAAGACTGGAACCTCGTCTCCGGCGCCCGATGATGATGTCATATGCCCCGGAAGTAACCCTCTCCAGGCACTTCCTGTGGGCCAGCTTGGAGCGCAATAGCTCCGCCCCCTCGAGCGCTGCGGCTTCCTCCATTCCCTGCTCAGATCAGCCACGCTGTTGGCAGGGAAGGACAACCGAAGCTCAGCTGAGCTATAGTGCAATGCACTGCGCTTAGGGGCACGACCTCACACCGGTCCTGGCCCTCTCCAGGCACTGAGGACAGGGAACAGCAGCACAGCCTACCTCCCCAGCGGTGTGCTGCTTCTGGCAGAGGAAGAGGTAAGTGATATGTCCCAGAAAAAAGCCATACAAAGCCCCTGCTTATAAGGCCTATGGGAGCAGGTTCCATGAACATGTTACCCCCCGTCCGGAGGAAACACAAATAACTGACATGGGCCTGGAGGACCGCCCTTTTATCTGGTGGGGGTGACGTGTTTCCTGTCCTGGTAGGAGGAGCCCAAGGTCTCATGGGCTGTCCTGGAAGACGCTTGGAGAAAAACAATTGACACAATGTATCTTTTCATCCATTAACTCCACACAGACCCATCATTGTTCATTATAATGACCCAATTCAGCTCCTAATCTAATGAAAAATATAACTTACACCCCAAATTTTTTTAATACACACATAGATCTACATAGATATATATTTATCTATCCCCATCCAGCTGAGACTAGTTGAGCGCTGCGACCTCCACACTGATCCTCTTTACCATTTAGCTTCCCTCTGGCACATTGTAAACAATAAAAAAAATAAAAATAAAAACACACCATCTACTGAACAGTATCCCTAACTTAAAGAAGGCACGCCCATGGGGAGCCCCGCCCGCACGCCATGGCACACCCACGGGGAGCCCCGCTCATGATATCTGCACAAGGAAAGGGGAAGTTGGGGGTAAAGGAAAACATTTTACTTACAGCAATAAGATTTCTTGTCCTCAGAAACCGATATATCTGGGTGGGCTCTGCAAAGAACAAAAACAAGACAACATTACATAGATTGAAAAAAACACACAAGTCCATCCAATAAAAGGGGAACAAAAACAAATCATACAATTCTATATCCAAAGTTGATCCAGAGGAAAGCAAAAAAAAAAAAAAAAAAACAGAAAACCAATTACAAGGCCAATCAGCAATGTGGTCATTAATATGATCTCACCCAGGTTATGGGAAATATGCTGATCATTACAATGAGAACATTCTTAGTGTGTTTAAAGCAGGCTCTAGTACCATCCTGTACAGTACAATTAGGATTATTGGGGGAGGGGGCAATATTCTGACCCAATCAGATGCTGTGGCATGTGCTTACAAGAACAATCTGACTGCAGAAGAGGTGTGACCTTACCAGGCAACTGCTGCTCCTTCACTGTCCAATAACAGGCTGGCTCCAGGGAGGAGCTAAGGCTGCATCAATTAGAAGTCCGATCACCATCAGTCTACTGTGCCAGTGGACATGCCAAGGAAAGGATAACAGTGGCACTTCTGTGCAATACCGTTACACAGAGCAGGTATTACTTTCTTTAACCCCTTCATGTCCAATCCTTTTTCTGACACTTGTTACTTACAAGTAAAAGTCAGTATTTTTTCCTAGAAAATTACTTAGAACCCCCAAACATTATATTATGGGCAGGAGGGAGGGGCCAGGAGCACCGGCGGGGGACCTGAGGAGGATCGGGGCTGCTCTGTGCAAAACCATTACAGGGCAGGGAAGTATAACAGGTTTGTTATTTTAAAACAAAAAGAAAACAAAAAAAAAACTTTAATATCACTTTAACATCTAGGGGCAATCAAGGGGGACTGTGTGGTGCCAAACTTGTGTTGTTCTGGAGGTTAGTAAGACTTTGTTTCCCAGGGTACTGTTCTGACGCCTTTAACATTCCTAAAAATTCCCTTTAACATGGAGAATCATCGCTCGGCTCCCACCGCTGAGGCTCGGTTCACCTGCGAATCCACTGCGGGTTCCCACATCGCTCCCAACTCACAGGCAGTTCACACTGCCAACTGCTGGGGGGTGTCAATAGAAAGTTAATGACACCCCCAAATCAGTTTGCATATTGCAGTGCGAACTGTCACGTCGGACAGGAGTTGGATCTCAAAGGTGTGAACAACCCATGCGGTCCGATTCAGGTGCGGACCAAAAAAAGGGTCCTGTGCGAGTTTGGTCCGAATGCGATGGGAATTGAGCCGTACAATCTGTATGGTTGAGTTTACATCGCATGTGATCTGCAGTGTGAATCCCATCTGATGTCGGACAGCGCACTAATGAACCCAGCCTTAGTAATAAATGACCGCTGAGATCTAACAAACACTCTACAGACTATTCCTGCAGTTTCCTGTCAGATCAATGTTTATAAATAATGCTACTTTGTATCGCTCTCTCCTCTTTCTGATCAATATTTATAAACAATGTTACTTTATAAATATTGATCAGAAAGAGGAGGGGAGAGATACAAAGTAACATTGTTTATAAATATTGATCAGAAAGAAGGGAGAGAGCGATACAAAGTAGCATCTGATCAATATTTATAATCAATGTTACTTTGTATCTCTTCCTCCTCTCTTTCTGATCAATATTTATAAACAATGTTACTTTGTATCTCTCTCTCAGTTCACACTGCGGCCCGGGTTTAAAAAAAACCTCAGAACATCCCAACTTCCCCGTGTCATGTAAATCACCACAACGTCTTCTCACACAACCCCGCCCCCTTTTTTATACTAAAGTCTTTGTCAGTGATAAGAAGCAGAGGACACCCTGATCAAGTCCTCATAACTAAGTGTATGTTGTATGATCCATCACTCTCAGGAGGAATCCAACGTGCGACACCGCTCCGTATAGCAGTGTGTGCAGCAGGAAATATCTTCCCCCTGCCTGTCTGCCTCCTGTGTATAGGAGAAGAGCGATGCAGACAGGAAGTGAAGGTATAGGAGGAGAGCGATGCAGGCAGGAAGTGAAGGTATAGGAGGAGAGCGATGCAGACAGGAAGTGAAGGTATAGGAGGAGAGCGATGCAGACAGGAAGTGCTGGTATAGGAGGAAGTGGTGACGTGATGTGACCACATGTTCTCCTCAGAACACACCGCTACTGAACACGTGTGCCTCTCTATGTCCATTACAACATACAACTACCATATCGGAACTCTGACACCTCACAAAAGCATATGTATACCACAAATATAGAATCTTTTAATTACTTCAAGTGGTTCTAGGGCCCCTTTCACACTGTGAGACTTGTCCTGCGACTCGGGACTTCAAAGTCACATGACAAGTCGTACCCCTCGAGTTCCAATGAGGACCATTCATATCGGTGCGACTTCAAAGTAGTCCCTGCACTACTATGGTCCAACATGAGGTCCATAGACACAGGCATTGCTTCAAGTCGCATCAAAATCACAACAAAATCGTGCAACTTTCTGTGAAAGGAGCCTAAAGCCTCAAGGTTTTTCACCTTTGTGCATTCTATGCATTAAAGTGATACTAAAGTAGGGCAGCACAGTGGTGTAGTGGGGCCCCACTACACCACTGTGCTGGCCCCACTACACCACCGTGCTGGCCCCACTACACCACCGTGCTGGCCCCACTACACCACCGTGCTGGCCCCACTACACCACCGTGCTGGCCCCACTACACCACCGTGCTGGCCCCACTACACCACCGTGCTGGCCCCACTACACCACCGTGCTGGCCCCACTACACCACCGTGCTGGCCCCACTACACCCGGCATGGGCACCCAATGAAGAGGAGGAGCCTGGAGCAACCCCAGAAGGAGGAGGATCCGGGCTGCTCTGTGTAAAACCATTACAGAGCAGGTAAGTAGAACATGATTTTTTGTCTTTTTTTTAAATAAAAATATAACTGTCCAACCACATCCAAAAAAACAAAACATGATATGATGAGGCCATGTACTGTACAGAAGTGCGCTCTGTATATGTAATATTCACCTATATAGACATTTGAAGGGATCATGCTTAGTGCGTCCCCATTCACATAATCATCACACTGCCCACCTATCCAACTTGTAGTATTGTTGGTAACAGACCTCCAATAGGATATAATGGACTATAGTAATCAGGTCATAGAATCATTTGCTCCGACAGACTCCGTTTCATTAATAACATTCCATTAGTGAGCGCCCAGCATGCCATGGAGCACAGCAGACTGCAAGTATGCACAACCGCATGGCTGATCTACTCACAGATATATGTCCTATCTCCAGGCATGGACCAATGGCATCACCCACCTTCACCATCATTCATCCATCACCCACCTTCACCATCATTCATCCATCACCCACCTTCACCATCATTCATCCATCACCCACCTTCACCATCATTCATCCATCACCCACCTTCACCATCATTCATCCATCACCCACCTTCACCATCATTCATCCATCACCCACCTTCACCATCATTCATCCATCACCCACCTTCACCATCATTCATCCATCACCCACCTTCACCATCATTCATCCATCACCCACCTTCACCATCATTCATCCATCACCCACCTTCACCATCATTCATCCATCACCCACCTTCACCATCACCCACATTCCACAGCAGCCAAACGCAGGAGCAGGTTGGGTGTGGTAAAGATCACAAAGCTCTCCTGCATGGAGGGGACACGCCCATAAAGGGGTCATATCGTCAGTGAGGGTTATATATGCTTTTATACATCTTCCTTAGTGTGGCTGTGTCCAGAGAAGGAAGAGAGTAGGGACTGGCCACAGAGGGATCACATTGTAATATACACAAACCGAGAAGTGTACATCAATCACCTCATCTGAACATTCACAACACGACCAAATCTCATCCTGGAACAGACGAAGGCTCCGTTCACACTGGTCCTAAGTCACACCACAAATTGCATCCCATTCTTTTCAATGGCACCCATTGTGATCCGTGTTACTTAACCCCTTCAATACTGGCACTTCCCCCCTTCCTGCCCAGGACAATGTTCAGCTTTCAGCGCTGTCCCACTTTGAATGACAATTACGCGGTCATACAACACTGTACCCAAACTACATTTTTATCATTTTCTTCCCACAAATAGAGATTTCTTTTGCTGGTATTTCATCACCTTTGCGATTTTTATTTTTTGCGCAACAAAAAAAAAGACCGGAAAATTTTGAAGAAAAAAAAAAAAAGTTTTTGTTTGTTAAATTGTTTTGTAAATAAGTTTTCTTCTTCAATGGACGGGCACTGATATGGCTGCACTGATCAGGCGGCACCGATGGGCAGGCATAGGCGGCACCGATGGGCAGGCATAGGCGGCACCGATGGGCAGGCATAGGCGGCACCGATGGGCAGGCATAGGCGGCACCGATGGGCAGGCATAGGCGGCACCGATGGGCAGGCATAGGCGGCACCGATGGGCAGGCATAGGCGGCACCGATGGGCACGCATAGGCGGCACCGATGGGTGGCATTGCTGGGCATCACTGATCACTTGTGGGTACTGATTGGGCACACGTTGGCACACGTGGATGGCCATGGGCGATGTACCTGGCCATCCACATGTTATGTGCTTCCCTGGTGGTCTGAAGTGGGCATCCGAGGGGGGGGGGGGGCTGTGCTGATAATCAGCACAGACCCCACCTGTCAGGAGAGCCGCCGATCGTCTTTCCTCTACTCGTGTCTGTCAGACACAAGTGAGGAAAATCTGATCAACGGCTCTTCCTGTTATGATCAACCGTGACTGGACACGGCTGATCACGTGGTAAAGAGCCTCCGCCGGAGGCTCTTTACTGATATCGGTGTAGCGGTGTGAGCGTGTAGTGGTGTAGCATCATATGACGCCCAGTCAGGATAACTGAACCACCGCCCGGCCGTTCTACTATACTTCTACTATAGGCCGGGTGGGAAGTGGTTAAAAAGTCTCAGCAAATTTGAAAAGCTGCCTGCACTACTTTGGTGTGTCTCTGGTCAAGAGAATGTAAAGTCAATGATATCAGATAGGCGAGATAAGGAACCATACATCCCTCCCTTCTAGATTGTAAGCTCTGAGGATCAGGACCCTCTGATCCCTCCTGTATTGATTTGTATTGTAAGTGTAATGTCTGCCCTCATGTTGTAAAGCGCTGCACAAACTGTTGGCGCCATATAAATCCTGAATAGTAATAATAATACATACAATGATATCAGATAGAGATAAGGGACCATACATACAATGATATCAGATAGGAGAGATAAGGGACCATACATACAATGATATCAGATAGAGATAAGGGACCATACATACAATGATATCAGATAGGAGAGATAAGGGACCATACATACAATGATATCAGATAGAGATAAGGGACCATACATACAATGATATCAGATAGGAGAGATAAGGGACCATACATACAATTATATCAGATACAACCCATACACACATATATACACACATACAAGGTGTGGCATATATACAGTAATGTCGGGTACCGTCCATACAGGGATACCAACTGTGATCTATACAATCCATATCATCAGGGATGATCCATACATATAGAGGGGGGGTGATATTTATATCAGGAATGATCCATACATGTAGAAGGGGGGTGATATTTATATCAGGAATGATCCATACATGTAGAAGGGGGTGATATTTATGATATCAGGAATGATCCATACATGTAGAGGGGGTGATATTTATATCAGGAATGATCCATACATGTAGAAGGGGGGTGATATTTATATCAGGAATAATCCATACATGTAGAAGGGGGGTGATATTTATGATATCAGGAATGATCCATACATGTAGAGGGGGTGATATTTATATCAGGAATGATCCATACATATAGAGGGGGGGTGATATTTATATCAGGAATAATCCATACATATAAAAGGGGGGTGATATTTATATCAGGAATGATCCATACATGTAGAAGGGGGTGATATTTATATCAGGAATGATCCATACATGTAGAAGGGGGGTAATATTTATATCAGGAATGATCCATACATATAGAGGGGGGGTGATATTTATATCAGGAATGATCCATACATATAGAGGGGGGGTGATATTTATATCAGGAATGATCCATACATATAGAAGGGGGGTGATATTTATATCAGGAATGATCCATACATATAGAAGGGGGGTGATATTTATATCAGGAATGATCCATACATATAGAAGGGGGGTGATATTTATGATATCAGGGATGATCCATACATGTAGAAGGAGGGTGATATTTATGATATCAGGGATGATCCATACATGTAGAAGGGGGGTGATATTTATGATATCAGGAATGATCCATACATGTAGAAGGGGGGGTGATATTTATGATATCAGGGATGATCCATACATATAGAAGGGGGGTGATATTTATGATATCAGGAATGATCCATACATGTAGAAGGGGGGTGATATTTATGATATCAGGAATGATCCATACATGTAGAAGGGGGGTGATATTTATATCAGGAATAATCCATACGTGTAGAGGGGGTGATATTTATATCAGGAATAATCCATACATGTAGAGGGGGGTGAGAGATACCAAATGGCCCCTTTCACACTGGGGCGGTGGGGGCGTCGGCGGTAAAACAGCGCTATATTTAGCGCTGCTTTACCGTAGTTTTTGCGGCGGTATTCGGCCGCTAGCGGTGCGGTTTTAACCCCCGCTGGCGGCCGAAAAAGGGTTAAAACCGCTCGCATAGCGCGGCTATAGCCGCGGTATTGCCGCGCTGCCCCATTGATTTCAATAGGCAGGAGCAGTGAAGGAGCGGTGAATACACCGCTCCTTCACCGCTCCAAAGATGCGGCTTGCAGGAGTTTTTTTCTTCTCCTGCCAGCGCACCGCTTCAGGGTGAAAGCCCTCGGGGCCCTCGGACTTTCACACTGAACAAACAGTAGCGGCTGTTTTGAGTCGGTTTGCAGGCGGTATTTTTAGCGCAATAACGCCTGCAAACCGCCCCAGTGTGAAAGGGCTCTACTAGAAGTAGGACTACAGCAGGGCCTTGAATCTTGAATCCTTGAATTTAGGAGCCAGTGTTTTTTTTTAACTAACATAGCTTTATTTTCAATGATAAATCCCCTTTCTCTTATGTAGCCCTGATCTGTATCTTCACAGAAGCACCACACAGGTTTACACACAGAGAATACAAGGGGGTGACGATATGTTTAGGAAAAAAAAAAAAAGAAAAAGTAAGAAGCAGAGCTAAAGTCGCTTTTTTTTAACCGATGTTAACCCCTTTAATACCGGACACTTTCACCTCTTTCCATACAGGACAATGTTCAGCTCTCAGCGCGGTCACACTTTGAATGACAATTATGCTGTCATGCTACATTGTACACATCACATTATTATCGTTTTTGTTGAGATTGAGATTTCATTTTAAACAAACAGAAAAAGACTGAAATATATAAAAAAAAAAAAAAAAAAAACATTCTTTTTAATTTCTATTAAAAATATTTGCAAATAGGTAATTTTTCTTCGCCACCGACCAGCCAGCGGGGAGGCGCCACCGACCAGCCAGCGGGGAGGCGCCACCGACCAGCCAGCGGGGAGGCGCCACCGACCAGCCAGTGTAATTGTGTGTCAGAATTGCTGGTTACCGGCTCTCCCCCCACTCTTACAGCGTGTGAAGAAAGGCCCGCCAATAACCTACAAGTCTGTTTATAACGCGATCAGCTGTGATTGGACAGAAATGATCACATAATAAAGGGAAGCTGTGAGTGGCCCTTTACATTGACCTTTGTGCGAAGAACAGAGCGATTGCAGAGCGCGCCCCTGGGGCAGAGTTCTGGGGTGGGGGGGCATCTATTGATGCCTTCCCAGAACTAGCCAACTGTGTGGAACCAGCTGCCTGGAACTGCATGTCCGGGGCATCGGGGAATAGAAATTGCTCACGCCTGGGAACGAGCTGACGAAAACCCAGGCGCCAGGATGTAATTTCTAGTCGCCATGGCGATCTGGCACTTGAGATTTGTCAAGCCTTGGACTACAGAAATATAAGGTGTAAGGCCATATACACTGAGATCAGATACGATCTATAGAGGAATATAAGAAGGTGTAAGGCCATATACACTGATATCAGATACGATCTATAGAGGAATAGAAGATAAGGTGTAAGGCCATATACACTGATATCAGGTACGATCTATAGAGGAATAGAAGAGAAGGTATAAGGCCATATACACTGATATCAGATACGATCTATAGAGGAATAGAAGATAAGGTGTAAGGCCATATACACTGATATCAGGTACGATCTATAGAGGAATATAATATAAGGTGTAAGGCCATATACACTGATATCAGATACGATCTATAGAGGAATATAAGATAAGGTGTAAGGCCATATACACTGATATCAGATACGATCTATAGAGGAATATAAGATAAGGTGTAAGGCCATATACACTGATATCAGATACGATCTATAGAGGAATATAAGATAAGGTGTAAGGCCATATACACTGATATCAGATACGATCTATAGAGGAATAGAAGATAAGGTGTAAGGCCATATACACTGATATCAGATACGATCTATAGAGGAATAGAAGAGAAGGTGTAAGGCCATATACACTGATATCAGATACGATCTATAGAGGAATAGAAGATAAGGTGTAAGGCCATATACACTGATATCAGATACGATCTATAGAGGAATATAAGATTAGGTGTAAGGTCATATACACTGATATCAGATACGATCTATAGAGGAATAGAAGATAAGGTGTAAGGCCATATACACTGATATCAGGTACGATCTATAGAGGAATAGAAGATAAGGTGTAAGGCCATATACACTGATATCAGATACGATCTATAGAGGAATATAAGATTAGGTGTAAGGCCATATACACTGATATCAGGTACGATCTATAGAGGAATATAAGGTGTAAGGCCATATACAGTACAAGGTGAGATGTATACAGCAATGAGCCACAATATATATGGAATAGAGGAGGCCCCGGGCTGGGGAAGACCATGGCGCTCTATAGGAGGGGATGTATAGAATATACAGTATAGTATATAAAATCTCTATACGGCCTAAAGACGGAACCTGGTGAGAGCAAATAATGCAGATGTATAAGGGCTGGTGTATAGAATACATAGGTGACATATACACACAATATAATAAGAGGCCAACTATGGGAGGGAAGAGCTCCAGAACAAGAAATAATGAGGATCTATAGGAGGTGAAGAATAAAAATCACAATATAATAGGTGATCTATACATTATACCCATTACAGAAAGTTTGAGGGCAGGGACTGATAATCTATAGGGGGTGATGTATAGAATACATAGGGGGTATATACACTATATAATAAGGGATACAATATACAGTATGGGAGGGCTCCAGGGCAGGGACTGATAATCTATAGGAGGTGATGTATATGGGGGGGAGAAGAGTGCAGTGACATGGTGTATGGTGAGATTTCCTCTGTCTACATATAGAACAACCTTCTCTATACTGACTGAGACCCCCCCCCCCACCTCATGACTGTAGGTTCATACTAGGACTATTGTCACTCTAAAGAATAGTTGCTCTATGTGAAAAATAAATTACACCACCAAAAACAGGTTTATAAAAAATAATTCCAAGATAAGACAATCAGATCCCCAGATATAAATCAGTATATCCAGTCCAGAGATGTGTGCAGAGAATCCTCTCCACAATGTGACGTCACTGAGAATACACAGAGATGTGTGCAGAGAATCCTCTCCACAATGTGACGTCACTGAGAATACACAGATGTGTGCAGAGAATCCTCTCCACAATGTGACGTCACTGAGAATACACAGATGTGTGCAGAGAATCCTCTCCACAATGTGACGTCACTGAGAATACACAGATGTGTGCAGAGAATCCTCTCCACAATGTGACGTCACTGAGAATACAAACAGATGTGTGCAGAGAATCCTCTCCACAATGTGACGTCACTGAGAATACACAGATGTGTGCAGAGAATCCTCTCCACAATGTGACGTCACTGAGAATACAGAGAGATGTGTGCAGAGAATCCTCTCCACAATGTGACGTCACTGAGAATACACAGATGTGTGCAGAGAATCCTCTCCACAATGTGACGTCACTGAGAATACACAGATGTGTGCAGAGAATCCTCTCCACAATGTGACGTCACTGAGAATACACAGATGTGTGCAGAGAATCCTCTCCACAATGTGACGTCACTGAGAATACACAGATGTGTGCAGAGAATCCTCTCCACAATGTGACGTCACTGAGAATACACAGAGATGTGTGCAGAGAATCCTCTCCACAATGTGACGTCACTGAGAATACAAACAGATGTGTGCAGAGAATCCTCTCCACAATGTGACATCACTGAGAATACACAGAGATGTGTGCAGAGAATCCTCTCCACAATGTGACGTCACTGAGAATACAAACAGATGTGTGCAGAGAATCCTCTCCACAATGTGACGTCACTGAAAATACAGAGATGTGTGCAGAGAATCCTCTCCACAATGTGACGTCACTGAGAATACACAGATGTGTGCAGAGAATCCTCTCCACAATGCGACGTCACTGAGAATAGAGATGTGTGCAGAGAATCCTCTCCACAATGTGACGTCACTGAGAATACACAGAGATGTGTGCAGAGAATGAGCTCCACAATGTGACGTCACTGAGAATACACAGAGATGTGTGCAGAGAATCCTCTCCACAATGTGACGTCACTGAGAATACACAGAGATGTGTGCAGAGAATCCTCTCCACAATGTGACGTCACTGAGAATAGAGATGTGTGCAGAGAATCCTCTCCACAATGTGACGTCACTGAGAATAGAGATATGTGCAGAGAATCCTCTCCACAATGTGACGTCACTGAGAATACAAACAGATGTGTGCAGAGAATTCTCTCCACAATGTGACGTCACTGAGAATACAGAGATGTGTGCAGAGAATCCTCTCCACAATGTGACGTCACTGAAAATACAGAGATGTGTGCAGAGAATCCTCTCCACAATGTGACGTCACTGAGAATAGAGATGTGTGCAGAGAATCCTCTCCACAATGTGACGTCACTGAGAATACACAGAGATGTGTGCAGAGAATCCTCTCCATAATGTGACGTCACTGAGAATAGAGATGTGTGCAGAGAATCCTCTCCACAATGTGACGTCACTGAAAATACACAGAGATGTGTGCAGAGAATGAGCTCCACAATGTGACGTCACTGAGAATACACAGATGTGTGCAGAGAATCCTCTCCACAATGTGACGTCACTGAGAATACACAGAGATGTGTGCAGAGAATCCTCTCCATAATGTGACATCACTGAGAATAGAGATGTGTGCAGAGAATCCTCTCCACAATGTGACGTCACTGAAAATACACAGAGATGTGTGCAGAGAATCCTCTCCACAATGTGACGTCACTGAAAATACACAGAGATGTGTGCAGAGAATCCTCTCCACAATGTGACGTCACTGAGAATACACAGATGTGTGCAGAGAATCCTCTCCACAATGTGACGTCACTGAGAATACAAACAGATGTGTGCAGAGAATCCTCTCCACAATGTGACGTCACTGAGAATACAGAGATGTGTGCAGAGAATCCTCTCCACAATGTGACGTCACTGAAAATACAGAGATGTGTGCAGAGAATCCTCTCCACAATGTGACGTCACTGAGAATACACAGATGTGTGCAGAGAATCCTCTCCACAATGCGACGTCACTGAGAATAGAGATGTGTGCAGAGAATCCTCTCCACAATGTGACGTCACTGAGAATACACAGAGATGTGTGCAGAGAATGAGCTCCACAATGTGACGTCACTGAGAATACACAGAGATGTGTGCAGAGAATCCTCTCCACAATGTGACGTCACTGAGAATACACAGAGATGTGTGCAGAGAATCCTCTCCACAATGTGACGTCACTGAGAATACAGATGTGTGCAGAGAATCCTCTCCATAATGTGACGTCACTGAGAATAGAGATGTGTGCAGAGAATCCTCTCCACAATGTGACGTCACTGAGAATAGAGATATGTGCAGAGAATCCTCTCCACAATGTGACGTCACTGAAAATACACAAATGTGTGCAGAGAATCCTCTCCACAATGTGACGTCACTGAGAATAGAGATGTGTGCAAAGAATCCTCTCCACAATGTGACGTCACTGAGAATACACAAATGTGTGCAGAGAATCCTCTCCACAATGTGACGTCACTGAGAATACACAGATGTGTGCAGAGAATCCTCTCCACAATGTGACGTCACTGAAAATATTGATGTGTGCAGAGAATCCTCTCCATAATGTGACGTCACTGAGAATAGAGATGTGTGCAGAGAATCCTCTCCACAATGTGACGTCACTGAGAATACAAACAGATGTGTGCAGAGAATTCTCTCCACAATGTGACGTCACTGAGAATACAGAGATGTGTGCAGAGAATCCTCTCCACAATGTGACGTCACTGAAAATACAGAGATGTGTGCAGAGAATCCTCTCCACAATGTGACGTCACTGAGAATACACAGATGTGTGCAGAGAATCCTCTCCACAATGCGACGTCACTGAGAATAGAGATGTGTGCAGAGAATCCTCTCCACAATGTGACGTCACTGAGAATACACAGAGATGTGTGCAGAGAATCCTCTCCATAATGTGACGTCACTGAGAATAGAGATGTGTGCAGAGAATCCTCTCCACAATGTGACGTCACTGAAAATACACAGAGATGTGTGCAGAGAATCCTCTCCACAATGTGACGTCACTGAGAATACACAGATGTGTGCAGAGAATCCTCTCCACAATGTGACATCACTGAGAATACACAAAGATGTGTGCAGAGAATCCTATCCACAATGTGACGTCACTGAGAATACACAGATGTGTGCAGAGAATCCTCTCCATAATGTGACGTCACTGAGAATAGAGATGTGTGCAGAGAATCCTCTCCACAATGTGACGTCACTGAGAATAGAGATATGTGCAGAGAATCCTCTCCACAATGTGACGTCACTGAAAATACACAAATGTGTGCAGAGAATCCTCTCCACAATGTGACGTCACTGAGAATAGAGATGTGTGCAGAGAATCCTCTCCACAATGTGACGTCACTGAGAATACACAAATGTGTGCAGAGAATCCTCTCCACAATGTGACGTCACTGAGAATACACAGATGTGTGCAGAGAATCCTCTCCACAATGTGACGTCACTGAAAATATTGATGTGTGCAGAGAATCCTCTCCATAATGTGACGTCACTGAGAATAGAGATGTGTGCAGAGAATCCTCTCCACAATGTGACGTCACTGAGAATACAAACAGATGTGTGCAGAGAATTCTCTCCACAATGTGACGTCACTGAGAATACAGAGATGTGTGCAGAGAATCCTCTCCACAATGTGACGTCACTGAAAATACAGAGATGTGTGCAGAGAATCCTCTCCACAATGTGACGTCACTGAGAATACACAGATGTGTGCAGAGAATCCTCTCCACAATGCGACGTCACTGAGAATAGAGATGTGTGCAGAGAATCCTCTCCACAATGTGACGTCACTGAGAATACACAGAGATGTGTGCAGAGAATCCTCTCCATAATGTGACGTCACTGAGAATAGAGATGTGTGCAGAGAATCCTCTCCACAATGTGACGTCACTGAAAATACACAGAGATGTGTGCAGAGAATGAGCTCCACAATGTGACGTCACTGAGAATACACAGATGTGTGCAGAGAATCCTCTCCACAATGTGACGTCACTGAGAATACAGAGATGTGTGCAGAGAATCCTCTCCATAATGTGACGTCACTGAGAATAGAGATGTGTGCAGAGAATCCTCTCCACAATGTGACGTCACTGAGAATAGAGATGTGTGCAGAGAATCCTCTCCACAATGTGACGTCACTGAAAATACACAGAGATGTGTGCAGAGAATCCTCTCCACAATGTGACGTCACTGAGAATACACAGATGTGTGCAGAGAATCCTCTCCACAATGTGACATCACTGAGAATACACAAAGATGTCTGCAGAGAATCCTCTCCACAATGTGACGTCACTGAGAATACACAGATGTGTGCAGAGAATCCTCTCCACAATGTGACGTCACTGAGAATACACAAAGATGTGTGCAGAGAATCCTATCCACAATGTGACGTCACTGAAAATACAGAGATGTGTGCAGAAATACAGGAACAAAACAAATGATACAATGTATCAATTCATAGATGTACTCAAAATGTATTCAGTCCTGTGTGCCCCAACAATGGTGTCCCCATGAGCCGCTGTAACTGAATGTGATCCGTGACCCCCACCCCTCCCCCCACCTAGGTAAATCACACTGATTACCAGAACTGCCGCCCCCAAATTATAGGAGGTGTGGCAAGGCACATTATTATAACAATGGATCATCGGATCGGAGGGTGTCAGCCGTACTCCACAGATTGGAAATATGGAATCCTCATCAAATTGAATCCTCCTGGAACTGCTTATTGGTTAAAAGTTAATACTGCGGGCAAAATGATAACTGCGAGCCTTGGTGAGCTCCTCGCCCAATACCCGACAATATCCTCGGGGTGAGGCGATCTGACTCTGTAAATGTGTGCTTTATTTTCCTTACTCACTAAGAAACTGGTATGGGCTGGAGCTGCATTGTAGCACTGGTGGGGCCCTGTAGCGCTGACTGTTGACACTGTTTTAATGTTTGTAACTTTGTTATGAAAATTTCAACAAAAAAAACTCTTGTAAACGTGCAAAAAATCCAAACACATACAGCACAGTATTTTTGCCAGACCTCCTATAATTTGGGGGTCGGCAGTTCTGGTAAGCCATGTGATTTACCGGGGTGGGGAGGGGGGGTCACGGATCACATTCAGTTACAGCGGCTCATGGGGACACCATTGTTGGGGCACACAGGACTGGATACATTTTGAATACATCTATTATATTAATACTTTGTATCATTTTGTATTTGTTTTGTTCTTCACACATCTCTGTGTATTCTCAGTGACGTCACATTGTGGAGAGGATTCTCTGCACACATCTCTGTGTATTCTCAGTGACGTCACATTGTGGAGAGGATTCTCTGCACACATCTCTCTGTATTCTCAGTGACGTCACATTGTGGAGAGGATTCTCTGCACACATCTCTGTATTCTCAGTGACGTCACATTGTGGAGAGGATTCTCTGCACACATCTGTGTGTATTCTCAGTGACGTCACATTGTGGAGAGGATTCTCTGCACACATCTGTGTATTCTCAGTGACGTCACATTGTGGAGAGGATTCTCTGCACACATCTGTATTCTCAGTGACGTCACATTGTGGAGAGGATTCTCTGCACACATCTATATTCTCAGTGACGTCACATTGTGGAGAGGATTCTCTGCACACATCTCTATTCTCAGTGACGTCACATTGTGGAGAGGATTCTCTGCACACATCTGTGTGTATTCTTATTGACGTCACATTGTGGAGAGGATTCTCTGCACACATCTGTGTATTCTCAGTGACGTCACATTGTGGAGAGGATTCTCTGCACACATCTGTGTGTATTCTCAGTGACCTCACATTGTGGAGAGGATTCTCTGCACACATCTCTGTGTATTCTCAGTGACGTCACATTGTGGAGAGGATTCTCTGCACACATCTGTGTGTATTCTCAGTGACGTCACATTGTGGAGAGGATTCTCTGCACACATCTCTGTGTATTCTCAGTGACGTCACATTGTGGAGAGGATTCTCTGCACACATCTGTGTATTCTCAGTGACGTCACATTGTGGAGAGGATTCTCTGCACACATCTGTGTGTATTCTCAGTGACGTCACATTGTGGAGAGGATTCTCTGCACACATCTGTGTGTATTCTCAGTGACCTCACATTGTGGAGAGGATTCTCTGCACACATCTCTGTGTATTCTCAGTGACGTCACATTGTGGAGAGGATTCTCTGCACACATCTGTGTATTCTCAGTGACGTCACATTGTGGAGAGGATTCTCTGCACACATCTCTGTGTATTCTCAGTGATGTCACATTGTGGAGAGGATTCTCTGCACACATCTCTGTATTCTTAGTGACGTCACATTGTGAAGAGGATTCTCTGCACACATCTCTGTGTATTCTCAGTGACGTCACATTGTGGAGAGGATTCTCTGCACACATCTGTGTGTATTCTTATTGACGTCACATTGTGGAGAGGATTCTCTGCACACATCTGTGTATTCTCAGTGACGTCACATTGTGGAGAGGATTCTCTGCACACATCTGTGTGTATTCTCAGTGACCTCACATTGTGGAGAGGATTCTCTGCACACATCTCTGTGTATTCTCAGTGACGTCACATTGTGGAGAGGATTCTCTGCACACATCTGTGTGTATTCTCAGTGACGTCACATTGTGGAGAGGATTCTCTGCACACATCTCTGTGTATTCTCAGTGACGTCACATTGTGGAGAGGATTCTCTGCACACATCTGTGTATTCTCAGTGACGTCACATTGTGGAGAGGATTCTCTGCACACATCTGTGTGTATTCTCAGTGACGTCACATTGTGGAGAGGATTCTCTGCACACATCTGTGTGTATTCTCAGTGACCTCACATTGTGGAGAGGATTCTCTGCACACATCTCTGTGTATTCTCAGTGACGTCACATTGTGGAGAGGATTCTCTGCACACATCTCTGTGTATTCTCAGTGACGTCACATTGTGGAGAGGATTCTCTGCACACATCTCTGTGTATTCTCAGTGATGTCACATTGTGGAGAGGATTCTCTGCACACATCTCTGTATTCTTAGTGACGTCACATTGTGAAGAGGATTCTCTGCACACATCTCTGTGTATTCTCAGTGACGTCACATTGTGGAGAGGATTCTCTGCACACATCTGTATTCTCAGTAGGGGTGCTGAAATTAATCGCCGCATCGATGCATCGCGATTCGGGTGTCCCCGATGCGGCATCGATGCATGCGACCATAGTAATCGATTTCCGTGACGTCATTGCCCCGCCCCTCCCGGGAGAGCGCTCCGATCGTATCCCGTCATGTACAATGCCCGCCTCTCTCTCACTTCCAGCTCTTCTCACGTCAGCGGAGAATTCTCAGCCCCGCCCGCTGACTGTCACTATCAAATCAGAAGAGAGGCGGGCGGGGCTGAGAATTCCCTGCTGACGTCAGGAGAGACGTGAGACTTGAGAGCGGAGAGGCGGACCGGACACGGGCAGTCACATCAGAGGTGCCTATGCTCAGGGCCCCTGATAAGGGGGTACAGGCAGCTCGTCCTCTTAGCACACCCACATAGTTCACTAGGCTTGCACTCCGGAGCGATGTCAGGACTCAGGGAGGGACTAATGAGGAACTTGAGATACCCATTGGCAGAGGAGGCAGCAGGAGGCGGTGTCGCCTATAGGCGGCACCGCCTCCTGCTGCCTTCTCAGCCAATGGGTGCACAGGGAGGCCTGTCCATCACATTCTTCGTCCCTCGATCTTCCTGACTTGGTGCAGGCACTGGATGCAGTGGGTTTCAATGGAGCTTCTGAGCAAACTTAATTTGCTGACTGAGGTGAGGAAGAGTTTTGTCCAAGTAGTCATAAAGACAAACTGAGGAGCTGTGACGGCATGTTTGGATGGATGCTGGGGAAAGCCCATGCAGTGATAGCTCAGTCTGGCAGAGAAGTGAGCAGAGGAAGTTTTCTTTTGTGAGATCGTCTGAGCTATCACTGCACTGGCATCCCTGGCATCCCTTCAGATGAGAACAATCAGCAGATAAGAAAAGTCAGAGGGGGATGATTCTTCTACAGGATTCCATATGGATTAAGGAGCACCAGTGCCCCCCCTCCCCCACTTACTGGCAGTGCCCCCAAACTACCCCCATTAGGCACCAGGACCCCTATATCTCCCCTCACTAATCACTTGAGCCTCCTATCTCTCCCATCACTAAGCGCCAGGACCCCCCATCTCTCCCCACTAAGCTCCAGGACCCCCATCTCTCCCCACTAAGCACCCCCATGCCCCCCCACTAAGCGCCAGGACCCCCCATTTCCCTTAATTGAGCACCAGTGATCCCTTTTGTCCTCCTTGAAAAAAATTGAGATATTTATTATAGCAAAAAGTAAAAAAATATTGTGCTTTTTTCAAAATTGTTGCATTTTTTTGTTTATAGCGCAAAAAATAGAAAATTTTATTTGGGTACCACGTCGCACGACCGCGCAATTGTCAGTTAAAGTAACACAGTGCCGAATTGCAAAAAATGGCCTAGTCATTCAGCAGCCAAATCAAGTGGTTAAGGGAGTGAGGTTATTTTTAATTCAAAGTTCCAGTAAATTTTTTTTGTTTATTAAAAGTCGGCAGCTACAAAAAAAGTGTATCTTCTTTTAATAAAAAGACACTCACCTGTCCCACAATCCAGCGACGTGGCCACCCGAACCCTTCCTTCTCTCCCCCGCCTGTCCACGACGCTGGCAATACTACTGTGGGCATCCGGCTGTGACAGCTTGCAGCTTCACAGCTGGGTGCGCATGTCTCACTGCGCTGTCCTGAATGGCCAGGCAATCTTTTGGGACCTGTGATTTGTCCCAGAAGATAGCAGGGTGGAAGGGCCGCCTAGGCAGCCCAAGCAGAAGTGGGAGTTCGTCGGTAATCGTGATGCATCGTGATGCATCGTGGAATCGAATCGAATCGTTGACCAGATAATCGTAATCGAATCGAATCGTGAGACCAGTGAAGATGCGCACCTCTAATTCTCAGTGACGTCACATTGTGGAGAGGATTCTCTGCACACATCTGTATTCTCAGTGACGTCACATTGTGGAGAGGATTCTCTGCACACATCTCTGGACTGGATATACTGATTTATATCTGGGGATCTGATTATTTTCTTACCTTGCAATAAATTTTAATTTTTCATATACCTGTTTTTGGTAGTTTATGAATTTTTCAAATAGAGGAACTATTCTTTAGATCAGGGGGAGGCAATCTGGGGGTCCGCCAGCTGTTGTGGAACTACATTTCCCATGAGGCATTGCAAGGCCGACAGTTACAATGACTCCCAAAGGCATGATGGGACTTGTAGTTCTGCAACAGCTGGAGGGCCCCAGGTTGCCTCCCACTTGCATGTAGTATGTATAGTGAGTGTAGCTGTGTGATATATAATATAATGGAGGATATTATCCTAAGGAGCGAGCGCAGGTTATTCATATACTGGGACAGATCACATCCACATGTCCTGTTCTGTCTCCAGTCTTATTACAGGGGATATACACAATGAGGTATAATATATATATACAGCGCAGTCACTTACTGATGTATACAGTACAGAAGGGATATATAGTATAATTTACAGACTATGGAAGAGATGCAGAAGATATAATAGGAATCTATAGTAGGTGATGTATAGAACATATAGGGGGGGGGGGGGGATATAAAACAATATAATCGGTAATATAAACACAATATTATGTAAGGGCTATAGGAAGAGTCCTGGGACTGGATATGATTGGGGGAGGGGGGGTCTCTATAGGAGGTGATGTACAGAATACACTCAGGGGGACGTATCTGTATATATAACAATGGCTGTATACAGTATATTATGGGGGGGGGGGGCTATAAGATAAGCTTCGTAAGCAGGAATGCTGAGGATCTACAGGGGATGTATACACACACACAATAGAATTCTATAGGAGATAATGTATAGAATATATAAGGGGTACACACACTCTAGAATAGGATTCTATAGGAGATAATGTATAGAATACATATATAAGGGGGGGGTTATACACACTATAATTGGACTCTATAGGAGGGGATGTATATAATACATATGATCATATGACTGGGCTCTATGGAGGACAATATAAAGAATATTTATGGGAATATATACACCCTCATAGGATTCTATAAAGGATAATGTATAGAATAATAAAGTGGATATATAAACTAATAGGATTCTATAGGAGATAATAGAATATAGATATATATATATATATATATATTATAGGGAGTATATTTACATAATATACATGATTTGGGGGGGGGGGGGGTAATGTATACACACAATATGGTGTATGAGGAGATAATGTATAGGATATATATGGGGGGGTATATCAGTGTGTATATAAATATAAAAGGGGTAGACATATACATATATATGGGGGGAGGGGTATGTATATAAATAGTATATAGATGAGGGTAGGTATATACTGAGTCTAGAAGGCCTGCAGGAAGAGCTTGTGTGATATATATATCTATATATATATATATATAGATATATATATATATATATATATATATAGATATATATATATATATAGATATATATATATATATGGGGGAGGGTATACATAGGAGGAGGGGAGTATACAGATAGTATATAGGTGGGGGAGGTATACATATATACTGACTATCGAAGACCTGCAGGAAGAGCTCGTGTGATGTATATATAGGTGGGGGGGAGGGTAGTATACAGAGTGTATATAGGAGGAGGTGGTATACAGATAGTATATAGGTGGGGGAGGGAGTATACAGACTATATATAGGAGGAGGGGGTATACAGATAGTATATAGGTGGGGGAGGGAGTATACAGACTATATATAGGAGTGGGTATACAGATAGTATATAGGTGGGGGGAGAGAGTATACAGACTATATATAGGAGGGGGTATACAGATAGTATATAGGTGGGGGAGTATACAGACTATATATAGGAGGAGGGGGTATACAGGTGGGGGGAGGGAGTATACAGACTATATATAGGAGGAGGGGGTATACAGGTGGGGGGAGGGAGTATACATACTATATATAGGAGGAGGGGGTATACAGATAGTATATAGGTGGGGGGAGGGAGTATACATACTATATATATAGGAGGAGGGGGTATACAGATAGTATATAGGTGGGGGAGGGAGTATACAGACTATATATAGGAGTGGGTATACAGATAGTATATAGGTGGGGGGAGGGAGTATACAGACTATATATAGGAGGAGGGGGTATACAGATAGTATATAGGTGGGGGAGGGAGTATACAGACTATATATAGGAGGAGGGGGTATACAGTTAGTATATAGGTGGGGGAGTATACAGATAGCATATAGGTGGGGGGGAGGAAGTATACAGAGTATATATAGGAGGGGGTATACAGATAGTATATAGGTGGGGGAGGGAGTATACAGAGTATATATAGGAGGAGGGGGGTATACAGATAGTATATAGGTGGGGGGAGTATACATACTATATATAGGAGGAGGGGGGTATACAGATAGTATATAGGTGGGGGGAGGGAGTATACACACTATATATAGGAGGAGGGGGTATACAGATAGTATATAGGTGGGGGAGGGAGTATACAGACTATATATAGGAGGAGGGGTATACAGATGGTATATAGGTGGTGGGGGGAGGTATATACTGACTCTCGAAGGCCTGTAGGAAGAGCTCGTGGTCGTGCCGGATCTGCTCCATCTTGGCCCTCTTGATGGGCGCCGCTCCCCCCGGGGGTGGTCCGGTGTTGGTGGGGCCGCCGTGTTTCTGAGGCGCCATAGCCGGGGGGGGAGGGGAGGGGGGGTCACACACTCGCCCGCTGTAGACCCGGCTACAGCGCGCTCTACCCGCTCCCGCCCCGCTTCCCTCATTGGCCGACCCCCTGCTCCTACGCGCCGCTCATTGGTCCGCCCGCCTGACCGTCACCCTCCAGATCTACGTCAGCCGCGCGCCCGCTCTACGCTTCAAATAGCAACCGCGGGAACAGGAACAACGCGAGGCCTGCCGGGATAAAGGGGAGGGGCCGAAAAAAGAGCGCGCACCTGACTGACTGACTGAAACAGCGAGCTTCATCTCCTCACAGAGCGCCATTCACCGTATATACCTAGAGGTGTGACGTGTGTACTCCATGTGTATACTATATACCACTGTCCTATATATCTCTATATACTATTTCCCCTGTATATGCCCAGAGCTAGAGGTGTGACCTGTATATACTATATATCCACTGTCCTATATGTATATACTATATACCCAGATATAGAGATGTGACCTATACTAATCCATGTTATCAGCTGTCATATATGATTTTAGGTGTTATATATAATAAAATCAGCCCCCCCGTCACCTTTCACCGTCCCACTGCGCCCCCTGTCACCTTTCCCCAGTCCCACTGCGCCCCCTGTCACCTTTCCCCGGTCCCACTGCGCCCCCCCCCCCGTCACCTTTCCCCGGTCCCACTGCGCCCCCCGTCACCTTTCCCTGGTCCCACTGCGCCCCCGTCACCTTTCCCTAATCCCACTTTGCCCCCGTCACCTTTCCCCGGTCCCACTGCGCCCCCCGTCACCTTTCCCTGGTCCCACTGCGCCCCCCGTCACCTTTCCCTGATCCCACTTTGCCCCCGTCACCTTTCCCCGGTCCCACTGCGTCCCCCGTCACCTTTCCCGGTCCCACTGCGCCCCCCCGTCACCTTTCCCCGTCCCACTGCGCCCCCCCGTCCCCTTTCTCTGGTCCCACTACGACCCCCCGTCACCTTTCCCCGGTCCCACTACGCCCCCCCGTCACCTTTCCCCGGTCCCACTACGCCCCCGTCACCTTTCCCCGGTCCCACTGCGCCCCTGTCACCTTTCCCCGGTCCCATTGCGCCCCCCCGTCACCTTTCCCCGGTCCCACTGCGCCTCCCCGGTCCCACTGTGCTCCCCCGTCACCTTTCCCCGGTCCCACTGCTCTCCCCCGTCACCTTTCCCCGGTCCCACTGCGCCCCCCGTCACCTTTCCCCGGTCCCACTGCGCCCCCCGTCACCTTTCCCCGGTCCCACTGCGCCCCCCGTCACCTTTCCCCGGTCCCACTGCGGCCCCCCGTCACCTTTCCCCGGTCCCACTACGCCCCCGTCACCTTTCCCCGGTCCCACTGCGCCCCCCGTCACCTTTCCCCGGTCCCATTGCGCCCCCCGTCACCTTTCCCCGGTCCCACTGCGGCCCCCCGTCACCTTTCCCCGGTCCCACTACGCCCCCGTCACCTTTCCCCGGTCCCACTGCGCCCCCGTCACCTTTCCCCGGTCCCATTGCGCCCCCCCGTCACCTTTCTCCGGTCCCACTGCGCCTCCCCGGTCCCACTGTGCTCCCCCGTCACCTTTCCCCGGTCCCACTGCTCTCCCCCGTCACCTTTCCCCGGTCCCACTGCGCCCCCCGTCACCTTTCCCCGGTCCCACTGCGCCCTTCGTCACCTTTCCCCGGTCCCACTGCGCCCCCCCGTCACCTTTCCCCGGTCCCACTGCGGCCCCCGTCACCTTTCCCCTGTCCCACTGCGCCCCCCCGTCACCTTTCCCCGGTCCCACTGCGGCCCCCCGTCACCTTTCCCCGGTCCCACTGCTCTCCCCCGTCACCTTTCCCCGGTCCCACTGCTCTCCCCCGTCACCTTTCCCTGGTCCCACTGCGCCCCCCGTCACCTTTCCCCGGTCCCACTGCCCCCCCGTCACCTTTCCCCGGTCCCACTGCGCCCCCCCGTCACCTTTCCCCGGTCCCACTGCGCCCCCCCGTCACCTTTCCCCGGTCCCACTGCGCCCCCCCGTCACCTTTCCCCGGTCCCACTGCGCCCCCCCCCCGTCACCTTTCCCCGGTCCCACTGCGCCCCCGTCACCTTTCCCCGGTCCCACTGCGCCCCCCCGTCACCTTTCCCCACTGCGCCCCCCCGTCACCTTTCCCCAGTCCCACTGCGCCCCCTGTCACCTTTCCCCGGTCCCACTGCGCCCCCCCCCCCGTCACCTTTCCCCGGTCCCACTGCGCCCCCCGTCACCTTTCCCCGGTCCCACTGCGCCCCCCGTCACCTTTCCCCGGTCCCACTGCGCCCCCGTCACTTTCCCTGATCCCACTTTGCCCCGTCACCTTTCCCCGGTCCACTGCGTCCCCCGTCACCTTTCCCGGTCCCACTGCGCCCCCCCGTCACCTTTCCCCGTCCCACTGCGCCCCCCGTCCCCTTTCTCTGGTCCCACTACGCCCCCCGTCACCTTTCCCCGGTCCCACTACGACCCCCGTCACCTTTCCCCGGTCCCACTACGCCCCCGTCACCTTTCCCCGGTCCTACTGCGCCCCCGTCACCTTTCCCCGGTCCCATTGCGCCCCCCCGTCACCTTTCCCCGGTCCCACTGCGCCTCCCCGTCCCACTGTGCTCCCCCGTCACCTTTCCCCGGTCCCACTGCTCTCCCCCGTCACCTTTCCCGGTCCCACTGCACTCCCCCTGTCACCTTTCCCCAGTCCCACTGCGCCCCCGTCACCTTTCCCCGGTCCACTGCGCCCCCCGTCACCTTTCCCCGGTCCCACTGCGCCCCCCGTCACCTTCCCCGGTCCCACTGCGGCCCCCCGTCACCTTTCCCCGGTCCCACTACGCCCCCGTCACCTTTCCCCGGTCCCACTGCGCCCTCGTCACCTTTCCCCGGTCCCATTGCGCCCCCTGTCACCTTTCCCCGGTCCCACTGCGGCCCCCCGTCACCTTTCCCCGGTCCCACTACGACCCCCGTCACCTTTCCCGGTCCCACTACGCCCCCGTCACCTTTCCCCGGTCCTACTGCGCCCCCGTCACCTTTCCCCGGTCCCATTGCGCCCCCCCGTCACCTTTCCCCGGTCCCACTGCGCCTCCCCGTCCCACTGTGCTCCCCCGTCACCTTTCCCCGGTCCCACTGCTCTCCCCCGTCACCTTTCCCCAGTCCCACTGCGCCCCCCGTCACCTTTCCCCGGTCCCACTGCGCCCCCCGTCACCTTTCCCCGGTCCCACTGCGCCCCCCGTCACCTTCCCCGGTCCCACTGCGGCCCCCCGTCACTTTCCCCGGTCCCACTACGCCCCCGTCACCTTTCCCCGGTCCCACTGCGCCCTCGTCACCTTTCCCCGGTCCCATTGCGCCCCCTGTCACCTTTCCCCGGTCCCACTGCGGCCCCCCCGTCACCTTTCCCCGGTCCCACTACGCCCCCGTCACCTTTCCCCGGTCCCACTGCGCCCCCGTCACCTTTCCCCGGTCCCATTGCGCCCTCCGTCACCTTTCTCCGGTCCCACTGCGCCTCCCCGGTCCCACTGTGCTCCCCCGTCACCTTTCCCCGGTCCCACTGCTCTCCCCCGTCACCTTTCCCGGTCCCACTGCGCCCCCCGTCACCTTTCCCCGGTCCCACTGCGCCCTTCGTCACCTTTCCCCGGTCCCACTGCGCCCCCCCGTCACCTTTCCCCGGTCCCACTGCGGCCCCCCGTCACCTTTCCCCGGTCCCACTGCGGCCCCCCGTCACCTTTCCCCGGTCCCACTGCTCTCCCCCGTCACCTTTCCCCGGTCCCACTGCTCTCCCCCGTCACCTTTCCCTGGTCCCCACTGCGCCCCCGTCACCTTTCCCCGGTCCCACTGCCCCCCCCGTCACCTTTCCCCGGTCCCCACTGCGCCCCCCGTCACCTTTCCCCGGTCCCACTGCGCCCCCCCGTCACCTTTCCCCGGTCCCACTGCGCCCCCCCGTCACCTTTCCCCGGTCCCACTGCGCCTCCCCGTCACCTTTCCCCGGTCCCACTGCACCCCCCGGTCACCTTTCCCCGGTCCCACTGCACCTCCCCGTCACCTTTCTTCGGTCCCACTGCGCCCCCCGTCACCTTTTCCGGTCCCACTGCGCCCCCGTCACCTTTCCCCAGGCCCACTGCGCCCCCCGTCACCTTTCCCCTGGTCCCACTGCGCCCCCGTCACCTTTCCCCGGTCCCACTGCGCCCCCCCGTCACCTTTCCCCGGTCCCACTGCGCCCCCCTGTCACCTTTCCCCGGTCCCACTGCGCCCCCCGTCACCTTTCCCCGGTCCCACTGCGCCCCCCCCGTCACCTTTCCCCGGTCCCACTGCGCCCCCCCCCGTCACCTTTCCCCGGTCCCACTGCGCCCCCCGTCACCTTTCCCCGGTCCCACTGCGCTCCCCGTCACCTTTCCCTGATCCCACTTTGCCCCCGTCACCTTTCCCCGGTCCCCACTGCGTCCCCGTCACCTTTCCCGGTCCCACTGCGCCCCCCCATCACCTTTCCCCGTCCCACTGCGCCCCCCGTCCCCTTTCTCTGGTCCCACTACGCCCCCCGTCACCTTTCCCCCGGTCCCACTACGACCCCCCGTCACCTTTCCCCGGTCCCACTACGACCCCCCGTCACCTTTCCCCGGTCCCACTACGCCCCCGTCACCTTTCCCCGGTCCCACTGCGCCCCCGTCACCTTTCCCCGGTCCCATTGCGCCCCCCGTCACCTTTCCCCGGTCCCACTGCGCCTCCCCGGTCCACTGTGCTCCCCCGTCACCTTTCCCCGGTCCCACTGCTCTCCCCCGTCACCTTTCCCCGGTCCCACTGCGCCCCCCGTCACCTTTCCCCGGTCCCACTGCGCCCCCCCGTCACCTTTCCCCGGTCCCACTGCGCCCCCCCGTCACCTTTCCCCGGTCCCACTGCGCCCCCCCGTCACCTTTCCCCGGTCCCACTGCGCTCCCGTCACCATTCCCCGGTCCCACTGCGCCCCCCCGTCACCTTTCCCCGGGCCCACTGCGCTTCCCGTCACCTTTCCCCGGTCCCACTGCGCCCCCCCGTCACCTTTCCCCGGGCCCACTGCGCTTCCCGTCACCTTTCCCCGGTCCCCACTGCGCCCCCCCGTCACCATTCCCCGGTCCCACTGTGCTTCCCGTCACCTTTCCCCGGGCCCACTGCGCCCCCCCGTCACCTTTCCCCGGTCCCACTGCGCCCCCGTCACCTTTCCCCGGTCCCACTGCGCTCCCCCGTCACCATTCCCCGGTCCCACTGCGCTCCCCGTCACCTTTCCCCGGTCCCACTGCTCCCCCCGTCACCTTTCCCCGGTCCCACTGCGCTCTCCCGTCACCCTTCCCCGGTCCCACTGCGCTCCCCCGTCACCTTTCCCCGGTCCCACTGCGCCCCCGTCACCTTTCCCCGGTCCCACTGCGCCCCCCGTTACCTTTCCCCGGTCCCACTGCTCTCCCCGTCACCTTTCCCCGGTCCCACTGCTCTCCCCGTCACCTTTCCCCGGTCCCACTGCTCTCCCCGTCACCTTTCCCCGGTCCCACTGCGCCCCCGTCACCTTTCCCCGGTCCCACTGCGCCCACCCGTCACCTTTCCCCGATCCCACTGCGCCCCCCGTCACCTTTCCCCGATCCCATTGCGCCCCCCTCACCTTTCCCCGATCCCACTGCGCCCCCCGTCACCTTTCCCCGGTCCCACTGCGCTCCCCGTCACCTTTCCCCGGTCCCACTGCGCCCCCGTCACCTTTCCCCGGTCCCACTGCGCCCCCCGTCACCTTTCCCCGGTCCCACTGCGCCACCCGTCCCCTTTTTCCGGTCCCACTGCGCCACCCGTCACCTTTCCCCAGGCCCACTGCGCCCCCCGTCACCTTTCCCTGGTCCCACTGCGCCCCCGTCACCTTTCCCCGGTCCCACTGCGCCACCCGTCCCCTTTCTCTGGTCCCACTGCGCCCCCCGTCACCTTTCTCCGGTCCCACTGCGCCCCCCGTCACCTTTCCCCAGGCCCACTGCGCCCCCGTCACCTTTCCCTGGTCCCACTGCGCCCCCGTCACCTTTCCCCGGTCCACTGCGCCACCCGTCCCCTTTCTCTGGTCCCACTGCGCCACCCGTCCCCTTTCTCTGGTCCCACTGCGCCCCCCGTCACCTTTCCCCGGTCCCACTGCGCCCCCCGTCACCTTTCCCCGGTCCCACTGCGCCCCCCGTCACCTTTCCCCGGTCCCCACTGCGCCCCCCGTCACCTTTCCCCGGTCCCACTGCGCCCCCCGTCACCTTTCCCCGGTCCCACTGCGCCCCCCGTCACCTTTCCCCGGTCCCACTGCGCCCCCCGTCACCTTTCCCGGTCCCACTGCACCTCCCCGGTCCCACTGCGCCTCCCCGGTCCCACTGCGCCCCCCCGTCACCTTTCCCCGGTCCCACTGCGCCCCCCGTCACCTTTCCCCGGTCCCACTGCGCCCCCCGTCACCTTTCCCCGGTCCCACTGCGCCCCCCGTCACCTTTCCCCGGTCCCACTGCGCCCCCCGTCACCTTTCCCCGTTCCCACTGCGCCCCCCCCCGTCACCTTTCCCCGGTCCCATTGCGCCCCCCGTCACCTTTCCCGGTCCCACTGCGCCTCCCCGGTCCCACTGTGCTCCCCCGTCACCTTTCCCCGGTCCCACTGCTCTCCCCCGTCACCTTTCCCCGGTCCCACTGCGCTCCCCGTCACCATTCCCCGGTCCCACTGCGCTCCCCGGTCCCACTGCTCCCCCCGTCACCTTTCCCCGGTCCCACTGCTCCCCCGTCACCTTTCCCCGGTCCCACTGCACTCCCCCCGTCACCTTTCCCCGTCCCACTGCGCCCCCGTCACCTTTCCCCGATCCCACTGCACCCCCCCTCACCTTTCCCCGTCCCACTGCGCCCCCCGTCACCTTTCCCCGATCCCACTGCGCCCCCTGTCACCTTTCCCCCGGTCCCACTGCGCCCCCCCTCACCTTTCCTCTGTCCCCACTGCGCCCCCCGTCACCTTTCCCCGGTCCCACTGCGCCCCCCGTCACCTTTCCCGGTCCCACTGCGCCCCCGTCACCTTTCCCCGGTCCCACTGCGCCCCCGTCACCTTTCCCCGGTCCCACTGCGCCCCCCGTCACCTTTCCCCGGTCCCACTGCGCCCCCCGTCCCCTTTTTCCGGTCCCACTGCGCCACCCGTCCCTTTCCCGGTCCCACTGCGCCCCTGTCACCTTTCCCCGGTTCACTACGCCCCCCGTCACCTTTTCCCATCCCACTGCGCCCCCCGTCACCTTTTCCCATCCCACTGCGCCCCGTCACCTTTTCCCATCCCACTGCGCCCCCGTCACCTTTCCCGGTCCCCACTGCGCCCCCCGTCACCTTTCCCCAGTCCCACTGCGCTCCCCGGTCCCACTGCTCCCCCGTCACCTTTCCCCGGTCCCACTGCCGCCCCGTCACCTTTCCCCGGTCCCACTGCGCCCCCCGTCACCTTTCCCCGGTCCCACTGCGCCCCCCGTCACCTTTCTCCGGTTCCACTACGCCCCCGTCACCTTTTCCCATCCCACTGCGCCCCCGTCACCTTTTCCCATCCCACTGCGCCCCCCGTCACCTTTTCCCATCCCACTGCGCCCCCGTCACCTTTCCCGGTCCCACTGCGCCCCCCGTCACCTTTCCCCAGTCCCACTGCGCTCCCCGGTCCCACTGCGCCACCCCTAACCTTTCCCCGATCCCACTGCGCCCCCCTCACCTTTCCTCTGTCCCACTGCGCCCCCGTCACCTTTCCCCGGTCCCACTGCGCCCCCCTTCACCTTTCCCCGGTCCCACTGCGCCCCCCGTCACCTTTCCCCGGTCCCACTGCGCCCCCCGTCACCTTTCCCCGGTTCCACTGCGCCCCCGTCACCTTTCCCACGCTCTTTAAAGAGGAGTTTCTACAAAAAAATAAATAAAAGTCAGCTACAAATACTGCAGCTGCTGATTCCTAATAATTGGACACTTACCTGTCCCGGGGTCCAGTGATGCGGGGGATCGAAGCCATGATCGTCTCCCCCTCTGATCGGCGGTGCCGGCATTGTAACTGTGGGTGCCCGGCTATGGCTTCACATCCAGGCACCCACTGCGCATGCCGCGCACCGTGACTGGCCGCGCAATCATGTGGGACCGGTGACTTGTCCTGGGGGGAGGGGGGTGATCTTCCTTCCGGGGTCAAGGGAAGTGACGTCAGGAGCCGAGGGAAGTAAGGAGGCAGATTAAAGGGGACCCCCTAGCAACAGGCATTAAGAGGTGAGTAAGGAGGCAGATTACGAGACCCCCTAGCAACAGGCATTAAGAGGTGAGTAAGGAGGCAGATTATGAGACCCCCTAGCAACAGGCATTAAGAGGTGAGTAAGAAGGCAGATTATGAGGGACCCCCTAGCAACAGGTATTAAGAGGTGAGTAAGGAGGCAGATTACGAGACCCCCTAGCAACAGGTATTAAGAGGTGAGTAAGGAGGCAGATTACGAGACCCCCTAGCAACAGGTATCAAGAGGTGAGTAAGGAGGCAGATTACGAGGGACCCCCTAGCAACAGGTATTAAGAGGTGAGTAAGGAGGCAGATTATGAGGGACCCCCTAGCAACAGGTATTAAGAGGTGAGTAAGGAGGCAGATTATGAGGGACCCCCTAGCAACAGGTATTAAGAGGTGAGTAAGGAGGCAGATTACGAGACCCCTAGCAACAGGCATTAAAGCGGAGTTAAACCCTAAAGTGGAACTTCCGCTCATCGGATTCCTCCCCCCTCCGGTGTCACATTTGGCACCTTTCAGGGGGAGGGGGGTGCAGATACCTGTCTAATACAAGTATCTGCACCCACTTCCGGGTATAGCTAGCCGCAGCTAGCCGCAAGAACCCCCGCCCACCCCCGTTGTGTTGTGGGAAATACACAGTTCCCACAACACAACGGGGACCAGTGTAGACGCGCAGCGCGACTCGCGCACGCGCAGTAGGCAACCGGGCAGTGAAGCCGCAACGCTTCACTTCCTGATTCCCTCAGTGAGAATGGCGGCGGCAGCACCCGAGCATCGAGGGACGGTTCGGTCTCAGGTGCCGACATTGCTGGACCCCGGGACAGGTGAGTGACCTTATTTTAAAAGTCAGCAGCTGCTGACATCTAAAAAAAAATTTTTCGCAAAACTTCGCATTAAGAGGTGAGTAAGGAGACAGATTACGAGGCCCCCCTAGTAACAGGCATTAAGAGGTGAGTAAGGAGACAGATTACGAGGCCCCCCTAGTAACAGGCATTAAGAGGTGAGTAAGGAGACAGATTACGAGGCCCCCCTAGTAACAGGCATTAAGAGGTGAGTAAGGAGACAGATTACGAGGCCCCCCTAGTAACAGGCATTAAGAGGTGAGTAAGGAGACAGATTACGAGGCCCCCCTAGTAACAGGCATTAAGAGGTGAGTAAGGAGGCAGATTACGAGGCCCCCCTAGTAACAGGCATTAAGAGGTGAGTAAGGAGGCAGATTACGAGGCCCCCCTAGTAACAGGCATTAAGAGGTGAGTAAGAAGGCAGATTACGAGGCCCCCCTAGTAACAGGCATTAAGAGGTGAGTAAGAAGGCAGATTACGAGGCCCCCCTAGTAACAGGCAATTAAGAGGTGAGTAAGGAGGCAGATTACGAGGGACCCCCTAGCAACAGGTATTAAGAGGTGAGTAAGGAGACAGATTACGAGGCCCCCTAGCAACAGGTATTAAGAGGTGAGTAAGGAGACAGATTACGAGGCCCCCTAGCAACAGGCATTAAGAGGTGAGTAAGGAGGCAGATTACGAGACCCCCTAGCAACAGGTATTAAGAGGTGAGTAAGGAGACAGATTACGAGGCCCCCTAGCAACAGGTATTAAGAGGTGAGTAGGGAGGCAGATTACGAGGCCCCCCTAGTAACAGGCATTAAGCGGTGAGTAAGGAGACAGATTACGAGGCCCCCCTAGTAACAGGCATTAAGAGGTGAGTAAGGAGGCAGATTACGAGGCCCCCCTAGTAACAGGCATTAAGAGGTGAGTAAGGAGGCAGATTACGAGGCCCCCCTAGTAACAGGCATTAAGAGGTGAGTAAGGAGGCAGATTACGAGGCCCCCCTAGTAACAGGCATTAAGCGGTGAGTAAGGAGACAGATTACGAGGCCCCCCTAGTAACAGGCATTAAGAGGTGAGTAAGGAGGCAGATTACGAGGCCCCCCTAGTAACAGGCATTAAGAGGTGAGTAAGGAGGCAGATTACGAGGCCCCCCTAGTAACAGGCATTAAGAGGTGAGTAGGGAGGCAGATTACGAGGCCCCCCTAGTAACAGGCATTAAGAGGTGAGTAGGGAGGCAGATTACGAGGCCCCCCCTAGTAACAGGCATTAAGAGGTGAGTAGGGAGGCAGATTACGAGGGACCCCCTAGTAACAGGCATTAAGAGGTGAGTAAGGAGGCAGATTACGAGGCCCCCCTAGTAACAGGCATTAAGAGGTGAGTAGGGAGGCAGATTACGAGGCCCCCCCTAGTAACAGGCATTAAGAGGTGAGTAGGGAGGCAGATTACGAGGGACCCCCTAGCAACAGGTATTCACCACTTCAATAACGGCACTTATACACCTTCCTGCCCAGGACAGTGTTCAGCTTTCGGCGCTGTCACACTTTGAATGACAATTACGCGGTCATACAACACTGTACCCAAACTACATTTTTATCATTTTCTTCCCACAAATAGAGCTTTCTTTTGCTGGTATTTCATCACCTCGGGGGGGGGGGGGTTATTTTTTGCTAAACAAATAAAAAAAGACCGAAAATTTTGAAAAAAATAAAAGTTTTGCTTTTGTTTCTGTTATAAAATTTTGTAAATATGTAAGTTTTCTCTTTCACTGATGGGCACTGATAAGGTGGCACTGATGAGGTGGCACCAATGAGGTGGCACTGTCAAAGAGCACTGATAGGCGACACTGATGGGCACTGAAAGGCTGCAAAGATGGGTTCTTATGGGTGGCACTGATAGGCGGCACTGATAGGCGGCACTGATATGAGGCACTGATAGACATCCCTGGTGCCACGGGCAGAGTGGTAGGCATTGTGAGTAGGAGCTGCCTGGGCATTGATTGGCAGCTGCCTGGGCACAAATTAGTATTTCCCTGGGGGTCTAGAGGGGGCATACCTGGTGGTCCTGGGTGGCATGATGGTGGTTCTGGGTGGGATCCGAGGGGGGGAGGGGCTGTGCTGATAAACAATCAGCACAGACCCCCCCCCCCCTGTCAGGAGAGCCGCCGATCGGCTCTCCTCTACTGGCGGATGCGAATGAGGAAAAGCCGATCACCGGCTCTTCCTGTTTACATCATGATCAGTCGTGATTGGACACAGCTGATCACGTGGTAAAGAGTCTCCCCCGGGGGGCGCGCAGCGGCTTGATATCCTGATCATGTCATATGACGTCCAGTCAGGGTATTGAAACCACTTTGCCGTCGCCATTCTGCTATATGGAGGGCGGCAAGTGGTTAAGAGGTGAGCAAAAAAAATAATTTTTTTTTCCAAATTTTATTAATCGTTTTCAATGCAGCTGAAAAATGCTAAAATAATTTTAGGAGTAGAACTCCACCTTAACAGCCGATAATTGCCGGCTTTTTCTTTACTTTTTTTTTTTTTTTACATTTCAGCTGTTAGTGGGAAAATCTCGCTGTCAGCTGAAAGCACTGAGCCTGAAATCGGATTCCGGTATTGGTGCATTGGTATGAATACCGACACTCCTGCAAATGGTTAGTATTGGCACCGGTGTCGGTATTGGTGCAACATTACCTTTTTATCATCAGCAATATGGGTGTGAGGTAATCCATTCCCACCCTTCATCCTCCCCAATACACTGCATCCGGAGAGTATTCACAGCTCAATTCTCAGTGTCATGGGAGGGGCCTGTGATACTTCTGTACATGGGAGGAGCCTGTGATACTTATGTACATGGGAGGAGCCTGTGATACTTATGTACATGGGAGGAGCCTGTGATACTTATGTACATGGGAGGAGCCTGCGATACGTCTGTACATGGGAGGAGCCTGCGATACGTCTGTACATGGGAGGAGCCTGTGATACTTATGTACATGGGAGGAGCCTGTGATACTTATGTACATGGGAGGAGCCTGTGATACTTATGTACACGGGAAGAGCCTGTGATACTTATGTACACGGGAGGAGCCTGTGATACTTGTGTACATGGGAGGAGTCTGATACTTATGTACATGGGAGGAGCCTGTGATACTTCTGTACATGGGAGGAGCCTGTGATACTTGTGTACATGGGAGGAGTCTGTGATACTTGGGTACATGGGAGGAGCCTGTGATACTTGTGTACATGGGAGGAGCCTGTGATACTTGTGTACGTGGGAGGAGCCTGTGATACTTGTGAACGTGGGAGGAGTCTGTGATACTTGTGTACGTGGGAGGAGTCTGTGATACTTGTGTACGTGGGAGGAGTCTGTGATACTTGTGTACGTGGGAGGAGTCTGTGATACTTGTGTACGTGGGAGGAGTCTGTGATACTTGTGTACGTGGGAGGAGCCTGTGATACTTGTGTACGTGGGAGGAGCCTGTGATACTTGTGTACGTGGGAGGAGCCTGTGATACTTGTGTACGTGGGAGGAGCCTGTGATACTTGTGTACGTGGGAGGAGCCTGTGATACTTGTGTACGTGGGAGGAGCCTGTGATACTTGTGTACGTGGGAGGAGCCTGTGATACTTGTGTACATGGGAGGAGCCTGTGATACTTGTGTACATGGGATTTTTTCCTTTTTTATTTTTAAAAAACTTGCAAAGATTTCAAACATGTCATTATGGGGGATTTTTTTTGTAGAATTTTGAGGAAAATAATGAATTTTAATCTATTTTGGAATAAGGCTGTAACATAACAAAATGTGGGAAAAGTGAAGCGCTGTGAATACTTTCCGGATGCTTTGTATAGCCTTGCGAGTTGAGCTCAAAGAAAAATAATACTAATAGTGCTCACTGCATATAATACTTTATTTTTGGCAAAAATATATAAAAATCCACTGACATGATGTATGAATAAAAAGCTCCTGTATATGCCTATAAGCATGCAGCCTCTGTGTACTTCTATGTGCCTCCAACAAAATGGCATTTCCAGTTGCGGCGTGACGTTAACGGGTCCTCCTCTCTACACGTTACGTCACTGTATCACAGGACTTTGTCAGATAATTAAAGTCTTGGATACATGGATATAGTGAATGAACACTTTACATCATATAGATTTATTAAGTTTTATTCACGTTTTGTTTTATATATATTTTTTCATATATGCATTTACAATCACCACCCACTTTATTAGTAGCTAGTAGCGGGTTGGACCCCCTTTGGTCTTCATTCTTGGTGGCATAGATACAACAAGGTGTTGGAAACGTTCCTCAGAGATTTTGCTCCATAGTGACATGATAACATCACACAGTTGCTGCATATTTGTTGGCTGCACATCCATGATGCCGATCTCCCGTTCCACCACATCCCAAAGGTGCTCTATTGGATGAGATGTGGTGAGTGTGGAGGCCATTGGAGGACAGGGACCTCATTGTCCAGTGGTGAGATGATTGGAGCTTTGTGACATGGTGCATTATCCTGCTGGAAGGAGCCATCAGAAGATGGGGACATCCAATCCCCCACACCATTGCACCCCCACCACCAGCCTGAACCGGTGATATCCCATCCCCTACACCATTACGCCCCCACCACCAGCCTGAACCGGTGATATCCCATCCCCCACACCATTACACCTCCACCACCAGCCTGAACTGGTGATATCCCATCCCCCACACCATTACACCCCCACCTACAGCCTGAACCGGTGATACAAGGCAGGATGGATCCATGCCCCAAATTCTGACCCCACCATCTGAATGTCGGAGCTGAAATCCAGACTCATCAGACCAGGCAATGTTTTTCCAATCTTCTATTGTCCAGTTTTGGTGATCCTGTGCCAATTGTAGCCTCAGTTTCCTGTTCTTAGCTGACAGGATTGGCACCCGGTGTGGTCTTCTGCTGCTGTAGCCCATCTGCTTCAAGGTTGGATGTGGTGTGTTTAGAGACGGTATTCTGCATACCTTGGATATAACGAGAGGTTATTGGAGTTACTGTTGTCTTTCTATCATCTGGAACCAGTCTGCCCATTCTCCTCTGACATCAACAAGGCATTTTCTCCTTTCGTCTTCCAGGACAGCCTCTGAGACATAGGGCTCCCCCCTCCAGGACAGGAAACACGTTCACCTAATTAGTTAAAAGGTGGTCCTCCAGGCCTCCCTCTTCTTCAGTTTTTGTGTTTCCTGGCGGACGGGAAGGAGCACGTTGGGGACCTAAGGGGAGCTTCTTATCTCAGGGGATGTCCTGGAAGAGCCCCTGGCATGGACTGTCTCCTGTCAGGGAAGAGTAGGGTTGCTATATATCGCTGCTCCTTTTGTTCAGGGAGAGCAGGACCCTGGTGCTGCTGCAGATCCCGCCACCCATTGCCTTGCTAGGTACCCGTGTTTCGGCCGGCGGGCGGGGGACGTTCCACTGGCCATGCTGGTACCTTCTCCAAACTTTGTTAATTTTGCGGGGGGCCGCGAGGGTTATAAGGCGTCTAAGATTGGATAAGATTGGCGATTATAAAGGCTTATGAGTCAGAAGGGATGCAAGCACCATTAGTTAAGGCACGTTCCACCAGGGTGCCTCTCCGGAGGACATCTGCAAAGCAGCAACGTGGTCCAGCTACTCTACGTTTGCGAGGCATTACCGGCGTCTAGATTTATTGTCTGGTAAAGAACAGACATTCAGATGAAAGGTCCTCCAGGCAGTGGTCCCGCCCTGACAAAGTAAGTTTCTTATCTCAGAGGCTGTCCTGGAAGACAAAAGGAGAAAACCGGTGTTGGACTTACCGGTAACTCCTTTTCTAGGAGTCTTCCAGGACAGCCTGGTTCCCACCCGGTGTTTTTCTAGCAACTGGTGTTGGAGGTATGTACTGACGTTGTGTTAGTGTCTTATGTCTTTCAGAGCCTTCTGGTAGTTCTTGCTTTAAACTGAAGAGGGAGGCCTGGAGGACCACCTTTTAACTAATTGGTATACGTGTTTCCTGTCCCAGAGGGGGGAGCCCTTTGTCTCAGAGGCTGTCCTGGAAGACTCCTAGAAAAAGAGTTACCGGTAATGCCGCGTACACACGACCGGACTTCACGGCAGACTTTGTTCGGCGGACTTTCCGAATGAACGGACTTGCCTACACACAATCAACCAAAGTCCGACGGATTCGTACGTGATGACGTACGACCGGACTAAAACAAGGAAGTTCATAGCCAGTAGCCAATAGCTGCCCTAGCGTCGGTTTATGTCCATCAGAGTAGCATACAGACGAGCGGACTTTTCAACCGGACTCGAGTCCGTCGGACAGATTTGAAACATGTTTCAAAATCTAAGTCCGTCAAACTTTTGTGAAAAAAAAGTCCGCTGGAGCCCACACACGATCGACTTGTCCGACGAAATCCGGTATGCCGGAAAGTCCGCTCATGTGTACGCGGCATAAGTCTAACTCCGGTTTTCCTCCACACAACTGCCGCTCACTGGATATTTTCTCTTTTTCCCACCATTCTCTGTAATGGTTGTGTGTGAAAATCCCAGGAATACTCAGACCGGCCCGTCTGCAACCAACAACCATGCCACGTTCAAAGTCACCCAGATCCCCTTTCTTCACCATTTTGATGGTTGGTTTGAACTTCAGCAAGTCGTCTTCACCACGTCTAGATGCCTAAATGCATGGAATTGCTGCCATGTGATTGGCTGATTAGCAATTTGTTACCAAGCCATTAAACAGGCGTGCCTAATAAAGTGTCTGGTGAGTGTAATGTTTATTGATTTGTATGAATTGCACTTTATTGATGATGACATGTGAACACATAAGAGATTATTGCACATATATGTCCTACAAATGTGACGTTGGTTATAGGATACAATAGGAATTGATAACTTTGTTTCCCAATCACTTAATGATTTGCACTTATAATATTTTAATTGATATATCATTTCTTTGTGCGGCAGTTTTTTCATTTCTTTTTATTAATGGGGAACATGCCAATAGGAGGAGAGAGCAGAGAGATGAGCTTACCAGTTTGCTGCTTCCCCTTCCATTGTCCAATCACAGCCTTGTAAAGGGTCTGGACCTATGGGTGTTACCGTATTTTGCGGACCATAAGGCGCACTTAAAATCCTTTTTAATTTTCTCAAAAATCGACAGTGCGCCTTAAAATGCGGTGCGCCTAATGTACAAATCAATTCTGGTTGTGCTTTCTGACCCAGAACCCGTTTTTATGTGGTACCCAAATTATGGCGATCGTAGTCAGGAGCCTCGCGGAGTAATACGACCTGTGCTTCAACACTAAGGTGTTTACATTCATTCATTAATGATGAGCGGGATCCGGGAACGATCAATGCCGAAATCACCCAACTGATAAACTTTGACACTGAAGAGGAAGGATGTGATGGATTTGTGGTAGAGGAATAAACTGAAAAAGTCAGAGTGTTGTGTATTTTATGTGTTACAACTGAACAATGTTGAGAGTTATTGTGAAAGAGTTGAATAAAGTTTGACTTATCAGAGTTGTGTTTCATTTAATGTGCCTTACAAGCCGGTGCGCTTTATGTATGAAAATAGACCCGTTGGCAGTCGATCATTGATATTATAAAGTATGGTACTTGGCTGCAGCAGAGAAAAGCCAGGTCTCCTGCCAGACAAGACAGTCAGGAGTCAGCAGCAGGGAGGGCCAGATCTGCATAGCTACACTTAGTAAACTGAAAACCAGACTATATAGCTTCTTTACAGTGAAACAAAACACATCCAAACACCAGCAAACAGAAAACACAAAGGTACAAGTGACCCATAACCCAAAGACAAAATAGCGAACTATAATACAATGAGGAACACAGCGTAATCATAGGGTAAAACTGGAGATGCAAGGAATGAACCCAGGGCTGGGATCTGGTACAAGGCAGCAGGGTGCAGGCTATGGGTACAAGGCAGCAGGGTATGCGTACAAGACAGCAGGGTGCAAGGTATGGGTACAAGACAGCAGAGTGCAGGGTATGGGTGCAATGCAGCAGGGTGTAAGGTATGGGTGCAAGGCAGAAGGGTACAGGGTATTGGGTATAAGGCAGCAGGGTACAGGGTATGGGTGCAAGGCAGCAGGGTATGGGTACAAGGCAGCAGCAAGAGCAGGGTCAGTACAAAAGGAGGCATTACCTGGTGAGCAGAGCAAAACACTGAAGCGGAAGGTACTGATAGAAGACGGACTAAGTACCCTCCCAGCAGCCAGCATCAAGTGGAGACTGATTAATGGGATCTGCTGGCTGATGGGAGACACCTGCTGGTGGACCCCAAAACTACAACTTTCCGCTCTTGGAACCACTGAGCCACCAGCAGGTGATCAGGTCCTGACAATGATGGGTTAAAACAACTCTCATATAAATATTAAAGTGGAGTTCCACCCAAAAATGGAACTTCCACTTTTTGGATTCCCCCCCCCCCTCCGGTGTCACATTTGGCACCTTTTTCAGGGGGGAGGAGGGAGCATATACCTGTCTAATACACGTATTTGCTCCCACTTCCTGGCATAGATCACCGCAGAGCTTGCGGTGACCTACGCCACTTCTGGCGCCTACGCTCTCCTCCACCGCTGTGTTCTCTGAGACACAGAACACAGCAGGGACCAGAGAGGATGCGCAGCGTGCAGTAGGGAACCAGAAAGTGAAGCCGCACGGCTTCACTTCCTTATTCCCTTACCGAGGATGGCGGCGGCAGCAGCCGAAGGACGGATCGCCTTCGGCTGCCGATATCGCGGGCTCTCTGGACAGGTAAGTGTCCATATATTAAAAGTCAGCAGCTGCAGTATTTGTACCTGCTGGCTTTTAATATTTTTTTTCAGCGAACCTCTGCTTTTAACTTGTTGTTTTAGGGCCTGGTGAACAGTGAGTGGTTATCCATGGTGCACGAGGATTTGGTGTTTAGGTGGGAGCAGAGGGCATTGTTGCACCACCCAGCCTTTCTGCCTGCAGCCTGTCAGGCTTTTCATCTAGTCATTCATCCCTGGGCACATACTGCCTGAAATGTTTGTGCTGCCGGGTGCACCGTCCAGCCACAGCAGCAGTCAGCCTCTTATAAAATTTGACAGGCAGCCTGCAATGGGGCTGAGCGGGACCCCAGTGCCCCCACTCCTGCTGCTAAACACCAGAGCCCCGAGCATTAGGGCCAAAACCCAGTGAGCATGGACGCCTTAACTTTAATATATGGTAATACTCATCTGTGGATACTGAGTGTATATTTGTTTTTATGAAAGGCAGACATGAATGGCGTTGCCTGGATGGGGATGAAGAAGGAGAACAACTGTGAAGACAAACACGGCCCTCGTACAGGTGAACGCTATAGTCTGTCCATGTGAACAAGGTCTTTACATTATACACTGTATACTGTGACAACTTTCCTCTATAGATTACATCTTGTCCTTGTGAACATTCCAGGGTCTTGGGCTCTGGTTCCCCTATAGATTACACCTTGTCCTTGTGAACATTCCAGGGTCTTGGGCACTGGTTCCCCTATAGATTACACCTTGTCCTTGTGAACATTGGAGGGTCCTGGCCGGTGGTTCCTCTATAGATTACACCTTGTCCTTGTGTACATTGGAGGGTCCTGGCCGGTGGTTCCTCTATAGATTACACCTTGTCCTTGTGAACATTCCAGGGTCCTGGCCGGTGGTTCCTCTATAGATTACACCTTGTCCTTGTGAACATTCCAGGGTCTTGGCCGGTGGTTCCTCTATAGAATACACCTTGTCCTTGTGAACATTCCAGGGTCCTGGCCGGTGGCTCCTCTATAGATTACACCTTGTGAACATTCCAGGGTCCTGGCCGGTGGCTCCTCTATAGATTACACCTTGTGAACATTCCAGGGTCCTGGCCGGTGGTTCCTCTATAGATTACACCTTGTCCTTGTAAACATTCCAGGGTCCTGGCCGGTGGTTCCTCTATAGATTACACCTTGTGAACATTCGAGGGTCCTGGCCGGTGGTTCCTCTATGGATTACACCTTGTCCTTGTGAACATTGGAGGGTCTTGGGCACTGGTTCCCCTATAGATTACACCTTGTCCTTGTGAACATTGGAGGGTCCTGGCCGGTGGTTCCTCTATAGATTACATCTTATCCTTGTGAACATTGGAGGGTCTTGGCCGGTGGTTCCTCTATAGATTACACCTTGTCCTTGTGAACATTCTAGGATCTTGGGCGCTGGTTCCCCTATAGAATACACCTTGTCAACATTGGAGGGTCCTGGCCGGTGGTTCCTCCATAGATTACACCTTGTCCTTGTGAACATTGGAGGGTCCTGGCCGGTGGGTCCTCTATAGATTACATCTTGTCCTTGTGAACATTCTAGGATCTTGGGCGCTGGTTCCCCTATAGAATACACCTTGTCAACATTGGAGGGTCCTGGCCGGTGGTTCCTCTATAGATTACACCTTGTCCTTGTGAACATTCCAGGGTCCTGGCCGGTGGTTCCTCTATAGATTACACCTTGTCCTTGTGAACATTCCAGGGTCTTGGCCGGTGGTTCCTCTATAGATTACACCTTGTCCATGTGAACATTCCAGGGTCTTGGCCGGTGGTTCCTCTATAGAATACACCTTGTCCTTGTGAACATTCTAGGGTCCTGGCCGGTGGTTCCTCTATAGATTACACCTTGTGAACATTCCAGGGTCCTGGCCGGTGGTTCCTCTATAGATTACACCTTGTCCTTGTGAACATTCGAGGGTCCTGGCCGGTGGTTCCTCTATAGATTACACCTTGTCCTTGTGAACATTGGAGGGTCTTGGGCGCTGGTTCCCCTATAGAATACACCTTGTCAACATTGGAGGGTCCTGGCCGGTGGTTCCTCTATAGATTACACCTTGTCCTTGTGAACATTCCAGGGTCCTGGCCGGTGGTTCCCCTATAGATTACGCCTTGTCCTTGTGAACATTCCAGGGTCCTGGCCGGTGGTTCCTGTATAGATTACACCAGGGCTTGACAAATTTGCTTGGAATCTAGGAGCCAGCTAAAAAAAGTTAGGAGCCAGGTTTTTTTTTTTTTTAAACGACCGACAAAGCTTTATTTTCAATATAAAAATTAACCAATCTTAAATTTACACAGAGACGACTAGAACGAATGTGACTGCTTTTATTTCCTGCCATGCAGGTACACAAGACCACCATATTCTCACTAAGGATCCAATCAGGTCCGCCTGAAAAACGGACAGGTGAACCTGATCAGACAGCCGTGTGAAAGGGGCCAAGCAGGGAGATGACAAATAATAAATTCATTTTAATTAACCACTTCCTTCCCGCAGGACGACTATATACGTCCTGTCTTTGAAGAGAAATACCGTTGTTATGGTAGCAGCTAGCTACCATAACCCCGGTATCTTCTTCAAGAGCCGGCTGTTCTCTTTCAGATAAACGTGGTCTCTGCAGCAGATTAGCAGTGAGATCACTTTTATCGGCGGCAGGAGAGGGCCCACCCTACCGCCGCTCTCCGGTGCCCTTCACCGATTACCGTGGCCGTCGGTAACGGCGGAGGCGATCCGGATCTGTCCCAGGCCTGACATGGAGACAAGTGAGAGGATGATGGCCCCCCCCCCGCCCATCTCCAAGTCATTGCAGGGCGGAAGCGACGTCAAATCGTCACTTCCGCCCATAGCTCTTGAAGGGACATTTTTTTTTTTTTTTCAAATGACAGTTTTTTTTTGTAATGCATTTTAGTGTAAATATGAGATCTGAGGTCTTTTTGACCCCAGATCTCACATTTAAGAGGACCTGTCATGCTTTTTTTCTATTACAAGGGATTTTTACATTCCTTCTAATAGGATTAAAAGTGACTTTTTTTTTTTTTTTTTTTTTTAAAAGAACAGTGAAAAAATAAAAATTAAAATAAGAAAAAAAAAAAAAATTAAATGTGCCCCATCCCTTGTAATAGAAATAAAAGTGACACAATTTTTATTTTTTTTAAAAAACAGTGTAAAAATAAAAAGTAAAATATATAAGAAAAAATAATAATTTTTTTAAATGCGCCCTGTCCCGCCGAGCTCGCTTGCAGAAGCGAACGCATATGTGAGTAGCACCCGCATATGAAAGCGGTGTTCAAACCACACGTGAGGTATCGCCACGATCGTTAAAGCGAGAGCAATAATTCTAGTCCTAGACCTCCTCTGTAACTTAAAACATGCAACATGTAGAATTTTTTAAATGACACCTATGGAGATTTTAAAGGGTAAAAGTTTGTCGCCATTCCACGAGCGGATGAAATTTTGAAGCGTGACATGTTGGGAATCAATTTACTCGGCGTAATTGGGCTAACTTTACTGTTTTCTTATTTTTTAATTAAAAAAAGTATTTTTTCCCAAAAAAGTGCGCTTGTAAGTCCGCTTCGCAAATACGGTGTGACAGAAAGTATTGCAATGACCGCCATTTTATTCTCTTGGGTGTTAGAATAAAAAATATATATAATGTTTGGGGGTTCTAAGTAAAGGGAAGGAGATGAGCAGGCAGTGAAAACAGGTAGGGAAAGCTGCTCCATTAGCATTGGTGGATGTCTTGTCATACCAACGGCCACCACCAGAGGGCGCCCGATTGCAGAAGGAACCAGGAACCATAGGACTGCAGTAGGCCGCAAAGCCGGGGCCTCAATTACCCGCGCGGCCCAGCGCAATCGCGGCGGGAGGGGGGGTGTCGAACGGACACAGGATACCCCAGCTGTGCCGCCCCAGGCGCCAGGTCGCTAATTCTAGTCGCAAATGCGACCTGGCGCCTGGGGTTTGTCGAGCCCTGGATTACACCTTGTGAACATTTGAGGGTCCTGGCCGGTGGTTCCTCTATAGATTTACACCTTGTCCTTGTGAACATTGGAGGGTCCTGGCCGGTGGTTCCTCTATAGATTACACCTTGTCCTTGTGAACATTCCAGGGTCCTGGCCGGTGGTTCCTCTATAGATTACACCTTGTCTTTGTGAACATTCCAGGGTAGGGGTCTGTGCTCCACACACTGAATTTGAGGTGTTCCTCTGAATCCTGGAGATTGTATGCCAGTCCTCGGCTTGCTGGCACTGATGCGGACGGGGCAGATAAATGGGAGGGGTATGTGTGTGGGCTAAGCTGATATAGAGACATGTAATATCTTATTATATGTACATCAAAAGTGAGATATAAAAAAACATGCAGCGCTCAAAAGATGCATATAAATCAATGATTTATATCTATGAAGGAGTGTTAAAGAGAGAAGCTATACTCATAAAGTGAAAATCAAATGTGTACCAAATTATAAACATAGTCCATAGGTGTACAATAAGTCATCTGTTAGTCCTAAACACACATGAGGGTTTATGGGCGTAACTGGTGTCGTGCGTCCACGCACAGTGGGAGCCGAGGAGGACTCTGTATGGGGAGACACTCTGCACGTAGGTCTTCTAATTACACAATGGACACTGTAATTGGTAGAAATGGATATCCTTACCGGAAAAGGTGGACACAGTCACCGTATAGTGGAGTGTCAAACAGTTTTACTCAAATGAGTTGATGGAAGAAATGAATCCGCCCCACAAGAAGAACTTCTCCATCTAGTATTGTTTATGATGTGAAAGGACAGCACCAAGTCTTCTAGACGTGGGATGAACGGCGACATATTGCATCAACAATCTTTTTCCATTCTTCAAGAACGATCCCTTTTTAAAGCCTGGAAGGTGGATGGAGAGTGACGTCTCTTCAGAATTCCCCAAAGGAGTTCCCCGATTGGGTTCAGGTCAGGAGACGGCCATTGAATCACTTTCATCCGGATCTTCTTCAGCACTGGCCTTAGATGTGTGTTTTGGATTATTGTCATGGTGGAAAAGTACACAACGACCAAGGAGTACGGAGTGATGGTAGCACCTTCTCATTCAATATAGAGCAGGACATCTGTGAATTCATGATCCCATCAATGAAATGCAGCTCCCTGACACCAGCAACACTCATGCAGCCCCACAGAAGGACACTGCCACCACCATGTTTCACAGTAGGCACCATGCATTTTTCTTTTGTACTCACCTTTGCCACACCATCAGTTCCAAAAACATCTATCCTGGTCTCATCACTCCAGAGTCCCCAGTAGTCTTCTTCTTTTTCAGCATGGGCCCTGGCAAGTTCTAGGTGGGCTTTCTTGTACGTGGTCTTTAGGAGAGGCTTCCTTGGTGGATGATACCCATGCATGCCATTCCCCTGCAGTGTACGCTAGGGGTGCAACGGATCAAAAAACTCACGGATCAGATCGGATCGTTCTTTGGATCAGAGTCACGGATCGGATAATTTTTCGGATCAGCAAAAGAAAAAAAAAAAAAGACAAGACAAATCTTGTTACACCCACCGAAGTTTTAGATTTCACAGTTATTTTCAACACAAAACAAAGATTATATGCTTAAATACAGTACTTGTAAATCCGACGGACTGTTTATGTCAGGGAATCTAATTGACCAGACTGTGTGGACTGCACAGAGATAACCCAAACGTATGTAAATGAATAAATAATATTTATTAAAAATAAGTGATAACTCAGAAAATACAAACAGTGCAAAACCAACACAACAAACAATAGTATATACAGCAAGGGGCAATACCGGAATCACAGATGTCAGCCAGGCCAGGGTCATACACAGCAGGTAAGCAGGAACACGGGATAAACCAGAAGCATAAACGTTAGCCAAGCCAGGGTCATACACAGGAGGTCAGCAGATGGGTAAGGACGGGAAACCAGCAGGAAGGGGAGAGGATGGATGGTAAAGCTGCAGGGTAGGGATCCAAGGGAATCAGGAGGGACAAGAACAGGATGGGCCTGGGATCGGAATCGGATCAGAGCAGAGCGGGACAGAGCAGGTTCACAAACAGGATACAGGCAGCAAGGTCAAGGCACAGGGAGAAAGATACCAAGGCGAGCATGTGAGGGCTTGCCGGGTATTTATAGGGCTGACTCTAATTGGCTTCAAGTCACACCTGAGCGCAGGGAGTGTTGTCTTCTCCATACTGCCAGGATCCATCCGCTGGTGGACATCAGTACTGCGGCCAAAAGATGAAATGACACCAGCAGGGAAATATTCTCCTGACAGTTCAACACTGCCAGGAGACACCTGCTGGTGGACCCCAGTACTGCATGCCTAATGATAAATCTTACCAGCGGATGGACCCTTTCCTGACAGTACCCCTCCCTAAAGGAGCGGCCTCCGGATGCTCCAACTGGTCTTAATTGTCCATGGTCTATGGCATCAGGCAGAATGGTGGAAGAAGGTATTTCAGGCTGGTCATCAGGCACATCCGGGCAGACGGCTGGCATGTCAGAGTCATTGAGCTCGGCAGTGGACAGGAACAACTTGAGCTGGGCAGCAGACAGGAACAACTTGAGCTGGGCAGCAGACAGGAACAACTTGAGCTGGGCAGCAGACAGGAACAACTTGAGCTGGGCAGCAGACAGGAACAACTTGAGCTGGGCAGCAGACAGGAACAACTTGAGCTGGGCAGCAGACAGGAACAACTTGAGCTGGGCAGCAGACAGGGACAAGCCGAGCTGGGCAGCAGGCTCCGGGTCATCGAGCTGGGCAGCAGGCTCCGGGTCATCGAGCTGGGCAGCAGGCTCCGGGTCATCGAGCTGGGCAGCAGGCTCCGGGTCATCGAGCTGGGCAGCAGGCTCCGGGTCATCGAGCTGGGCAGCAGGCTCCGGGTCATCGAGCTGGGCAGCAGGCTCTGGAACATTGGGCCGAACAGCGAGCACCGTAAGGGCAGGCCGGATTACAGGCACCGGCTCAGCAAGCTGGGTAACGGACCCCGGCCCAGTGGGCTGGGTAACAGGCCCCGACTCAGCGAGCTGGACACCGGGCACTGATTCGGCAAGCCGGATAACAGATACTGGCTTGACAGGCAAAGTGACGGACTTCGGTTTAGCTGACTGGGTAACGGGCACCAGTTCAGCAGACCGGGTAACGGGCACCGATTCAACAGACTGGGTAACGGGCACCGATTCAGCAGGCTGAGACACGGGCACCGAAACTCCAGGCTGAAACACGGGCACCGAAACTTCAGGCTGAGACACGGGCACCGAAACTTCAGGCTGAGACACGGGCACCGAAACTTCAGGCTGAGACACGGGCACCGAAACCTCAGGCTGGGATACCAACATCACGACATCAGGCTGGAAGACAGGTACCAGGATATCAGGCTGGAGGATGGACACATCAAACCGGAAAGCAGGCTCATCAGGCTGAACAGCAGGTACTGGCACAACAGGCTGAACAGGTACATCGGACTGGTCAATAGTCGCTGGAGCGTCAGACTGGAACATGGACACTGGGATTTCGGGCTGGAAGGCAAGCTTCAAGACATCCGGCTGGAAGGCAGGCATATCAGACTGGATAGCAGGTGCATTAGACTGGAGAGCGGGTGCATCAGACTGGAAGGTGGGCACACCAGACTGGAAGGCAGGGACATCAAGCTGGAAGGCAGGCATCGGGACATCAGGTACAAATGCAGGAACCAAGACATCAGGCTGAAAAGCAAGCTTCGGGACATCAGGCTGGGAGGCAGGCATGAAGACATCAGACTGGGGAGCGGGCACTGGAACTTTAGACTGGGCAGCAGACACAGGCGCTGGCACATCGGGCAGAACAGCAGGTGCTGGCATACCAGGCTGAACAATAGGTACATCGAACTGGACAGTAGTCACTGAAGCGTCAGACTGGAACATGGGCACTGAGATGTCAGGCTGAGCAGCAGGCACTGGGACCTCAAACTGGACAGCGGGCACAACAGTTTGAGTAGAAGACACTAGCACATCAGGCTCGGTAGCAGGCACTGGACTGTCAGGCTGGGTAGCAGGCAGAGGTTTGACAGAATCAGGTGGGTTAGTTGGTGTGGAAGCAAGTTGGGTTACTGGCAGGATCGTGTGGGTAGGAAAGAATTTTTGTTTCTTTTTTGGTTTAGCCCGTGCAGTTTTGTATGTAGGTGCAGGGCTGAAAGAAAAGAAAGTAGCTGGGCAGAAGGAAGACCAAGGAACTGTAGCTAGAGAGGGGTTTTGTGGGACTGTTACAGGTGAAGGAGAAGAGACAGGTGGATTGAAGGCGGGATAGGTGCTACACTTGGAGACTGGGTAGTAGTATTTGGTAGGGGGTTGAGTAAACTGGGCTGTAGCTGAGGTTGCCATAGGCGACGGGGAGATACATTTTTGGGAAGACAGATGATTAATGGCAGGGCTGGAATATTGTGGCTTAGCTAAAGACAGGAGATCTGACCATGCCTGCAGCACAGGTTGAACAAACGCTGATTCACACACAGCCTGACTAACCAAGGATTGCACCGACTGGATGCAATTAGACAACACTTGCTGTGAACAAGAGGAATAATGTTCCATAAAATAGGCTGGATCATCCTCTAACAACCAAACCAGGGATTCAACTTGGCCATAATTGAAGGGGGGCGAAAAATCATCACTTCCCTCGGGAATGCATGACAGGGCTGATTTTGCACATAACTGGATCAGGGGCTGAGCATCTTCAAAAGACATATACCCCTGATCCACTAGGGAATGAGCTGATCGGATAGTTTCCGTCAGCTGGTCACTAGTCCACCCTTTTAAAATCTGGCGACAATATTCACCATCCTCTTCTGCTAGCAGAGAATAATAAATGATTTCATTGAAATCCATATTAGCAGACCTCATAAACCAGGATGGTTTCCTCAATGCAGCCACGTCTGGTCAGGGATGGCCTTGGTATACTGTCAGGGAATCTAATTGACCAGACTGTGTGGACTGCACAGAGATAACCCAAACGTATGTAAATGAATAAATAATATTTATTAAAAATAAGTGATAACTCAGAAAATACAAACAGTGCAAAACCAACACAACAAACCCACAGCAAACAATAGTATATACAGCAAGGGGCAATACCGGAATCACAGATGTCAGCCAGGCCAGGGTCATACACAGCAGGTAAGCAGGAACAAGGGATAAACCAGAAGCATAAACGTTAGCCAAGCCAGGGTCATACACAGGAGGTCAGCAGATGGGTAAGGACGGGGAACCAGCAGGAAGGGGAGAGGATGGATGGTAAAGCTGCAGGGTAGGGATCCAAGGGAATCAGGAGAGACAAGAACAGGATGGGCCTGGGATAGGGATCGGATCGGATCAGAGCAGAGCAGGTTCACAAACAGGCTACAGGCAGCAAGGTCAAGGCACAGGGAGAAAGATACCAAGGCGAGCATGTGAGGGCTTGCCGGGTATTTATAGGGCTGACTCTAATTGGCTTCAAGTCACACCTGAGCGCAGGGAGTGTTGTCTTCTCCATACTGCCAGGATCCATCCGCTGGTGGACATCAGTACTGCGGCCAAAAGATGAAATGACACCAGCAGGGAAATATTCTCCTGACAGTTCAACACTGCCAGGAGACACCTGCTGGTGGACCCCAGTACTGCATGCCAAATGATATATCTTACCAGCGGATGGACCCTTTCCTGACAGTTTAGATGTTAAATTTTAAAAGCAGCAGCAAACCTGCTGACCTTACATGGTTGGTGACAGAACACCTCTGATTTCCACATTCACATAAACTTAAAAAGTATTTTATGTGTTACAACTGAACAATGTTGAGAGTTATTGTGAAAGAGTTGAATAATGTTTGACTTATCAGAGTTTTGTTTCATTTAATGCGCCTGATAAGTCGGTGCGCTTTATGTATAAAAAAAGACCCGTTGGCAGTCGATCATTGATATTGTGCCTTATAACCCGAAAAATACAGTACTTGGCTGCAGCAGAGAAAAGCCAGGTCTCCTGCCAGACAAGACGGTACATCCTGTCAGGAATCAGCAGTAGGGATGGCCACATCTGCATAGCTACACTTAGTAAACTGAAAACCAGACTATATGGTTTCTTTACAGTAAAATAAAACACATCCAAACACCAGCAAACAGAAAACACAAAGGTACAAGTGACCCATAACCCAAAGACAAAATACCTAACAAACTAACTATAATACAATGTATACAAAATGAGGAACACAGCGTAATTATAGGGTAAAACTGGAGATGCAAGGAAGGAATGAACCAGGGCTGCGATCTGGTACAAGGCAGCAGGGTATGGGTACAAGGCAGCAGGGTGCAGGGTATGGGTGTAAGGCAGCAGGGTGCATGGTATGGGTACAAGGCAGCAGGGTATGGGTACAAGACAGCAGGGTATGGGTTCAAGGCAGCAGGGTACAGGGTATGGGTACAGGGTACAAGGCAGCAGGGTATGGGTACAAGGCAGCAGGGTATGAGTACAAGGCAGCAGGGTAAGGGTACAGGGCAGCAGGTTATGGTTACAAGGCAGCAGGGTACAGGGTATGGGTACAAGGCAGCAGGGTATGGGTACAAGGCAACAGGGTATGGGTACAAGGCAGCAGGGTATGGGTACAAGGCAGCAGGGTATGGGTACAAGGCTACAGGGTATGGGTACAAGGCAGCAGGGTATGGGTACAGGGTGCAAGGCAGCAGGGTACTCAAGATTCAAATCGATTTTTTCCCCAGCCCTAGTATGCAGCCCCTGAAAGACACACGTGCCTACCCCCATCAGTACAGACACCCCCTACCTCAGTGCAGACCCCCCAACAGTACAGACATCCCTCAGTACAGATACTCCCCTTAGTACAGACACCCCCCCTAGTGCAGACCCCCCCAGCATTACAGACCCCCCCTCAGTGCAGGACCCAACCCCCCCAGCAGTACAGACATCCCCCCAGTGCAGACCACCCCCCCCTCAGTGCAGGCACCCCCCTTAGTGCAGACACCCCCCTAGTGCAGACCCCCCTAGTGCAGACCCCCCCAGCATTACAGACCCCACTCAGTGCAGACCCCTCAGCAGTACAGACACTCCCCTTAGTACAGACCCCCCTCAGTGCAGGACCCAACCCCCCCAGCAGTACAGACATCCCCCCAGTGCAGACCACCCCCCTCAGTGCAGACCCCCCTCAGTAGTACAGACCCCCCCAGCAGTGCAGACACCCACCTTAGTACAGACACCCCCCCTAGTGCAGACCCCCCCAGCATTACAGACCCCACTCAGTGCAGACCCCACATCAGTAGACACCCCCCTAGTGCAGACCCCCCCCATCAGTGCAGACACCCCCCACCTCAGTGCAGACCCCCTCCCCAGCAGAACAGACACCCCCCACCTCGGTGCAGACCCCCCCAGCAGAACAGACACCCCCCACCTCAGTGCAGACCCCCCAGCAGTACAGACAACCCCTCCCTCAGTGCAGACCCCCCCAGCAGTACAGACACCCCCCTCAGTGCAGGATCCCCCTAGCAGTACAGACACCCCCCCAGTGCAGGACCCCCCAGCAGTGCAGACCACCCCCCAGCATTGCAGACACCCCCCCTCCTTAGTGCAAGACCCCCCGTCAGTATAGACACACACCCCCTTACATACCTCAGAACAGCGCTGACAGTCTCCACTCCAGATACACACAGCGGTTTCCCTCAAGGCTCGAGTGCAGGCTCCTCCTCCTCTGTGGATGTACACAGAGAAGAGGGGAGGCGGCTTCGGTCCGTGCCGCTGAGGGACAGCGAGCGTTGTTGGTCATGCGGCTGCCGCTACGATGCCCGAGGGTGTCACCCCTCTGGCGGGTGTCACCCGGTGCGGCCCGCACCTGTCTGGCAACACCATCATGCGGGACCCAACTCAGCTGCGGGCCCCATAGCGACCAAGTGTGTCGCTATGGCGGTAGTTCCGCCACTGGGTACAAGGCAACAGGGTATGGGTACAAGGCAACAGGTTATGGGTACAAGGCAGCAGGGTATGAGTACAAGGCAACAGGGTATGGGTACAAGGCAGCATGGTATGGGTACAAGGAGGCAGGCGGCAGGGTTTGAGTACAAGGAGGCAGGGTACAGGGTATGGGTACAAGGCGGCAGCAGCAAGAGCAGGGTCAGTACAAAAGGCAGGCATTACCTGGTGAGCAGAGCAAAACACTGAAGTGGAAGGTACTGATAGAAGACGGACTAAATACCCTCCCAGCAGCCAGCATCAAGTGGAGACTGATTACTTGGATCTGCTGGCTGATAGGAAATACCTGCTGGTGGACCCGGAACTACAACCTTCCGCTCTTGGAACCACCGAGTTACCAGCAGGTGATCAGGTCCTGACAAAAATCTGTAAAACAACTCTCATATAAATATTAACTTGTTGTTTTAAGGCCTGGTGAACACTGAGTGGTTATCCCTGGTGCACTAGGCTTTGGTGTTTAGGTGGGAGCAGAGGGCACAGTTGCACCACCCAGCCTTGCTGCCTGCAGCCTGTCAGATTCTATGGGAAGCTGACACATGCTGAGGCTGGACGGTGCACCTAGCGGTACGCACATTAAGTGCAGTATGTGCCCAGGGATGAATGCTCTGAATGTAGACTGCTTTGCATCTAGTCATTCATCCCTGGGCACATACTGCCTGAAATGTTTGTGCTGCCAGGTGCACCGTCCAGCCACAGCAGCAGTCAGCCTCTTATAAAATTTGACAGGCAGCCTGCAATGGGGCTGAGCGGGACCCCAGTGCCCCCACTCCCGCAGCTAAACACCAGAGCCCCGAGCATCAGGGCCAAAACCCAGTGAGCATGGACGCCTTAACTTTTAATATATGGTAATACTCATCTGTGGATACTGAGTGTACATTTGTTTTTATGAAAGGCAGACATGAATGGCGTTCCCTGGATGAGGATGAAGAAAGAGAACAACTGTGAAGACAAACGCGGCCCTCGTACAGGTGAACGCTATAGTCCGTCCATGTGAACAAGTTCTTAACATTATGCACTGTATACTGTAACAACTTTCCTCTATAGATTACATCTTGTCCTTGTAAACATTGGACGGTCCTGGCCGGTGGTTCCTCTATAGATTACACCTTGTCCTTGTGAACATTGGAGGGTCCTGGCCGGTGGTTCCTCTATAGATTACACCTTGTCCTTGTGAACATTGGAGGGTCCTGGCCGGTGGTTCCTCTATAGATTACACCTTGTCCTTGTGAACATTGGAGGGTCCTGGCCGGTGGTTCCTCTATAGATTACACCTTGTCCTTGTGAACATTGGAGGGTCCTGGCCGGTGGTTCCTCTATAGATTACACCTTGTCCTTGTGAACAATCCAGGGTCTTGGCCGGTGGTTCCCCTATATATTACATCTTGTCCTTGTGAACATTGGAGGGTCCTGGCCGGTGGTTCCTCTATAGATTACACCTTGTCCTTGTGAACATTCCAGGGTCTTGGCCGGTGGTTCCCCTATATATTACACCTTGTCCTTGTGAACATTCCAGGGTCTTGGCCGGTGGTTCCCCTATATATTACATCTTGTCCTTGTGAACATTGGAGGGTCCTGGCCGGTGGTTCCTCTATAGATTACACCTTGTCCTTGTGAACATTCCAGGGTCTTGGCCGGTGGTTCCCCTATATATTACATCTTGTCCTTGTGAACATTGGAGGGTCCTGGCCGGTGGTTCCTCTATAGATTACACCTTGTCCTTGTGAACATTCCAGGGTCTTGGCCGGTGGTTCCCCTATATATTACACCTTGTCCTTGTGAACATTCCAGGGTCTTGGCCGGTGGTTCCCCTATATATTACATCTTGTCCTTGTGAACATTGGAGGGTCCTGGCCGGTGGTTCCTCTATAGATTACACCTTGTCCTTGTGAACATTCCAGGGTCTTGGCCGGTGGTTCCCCTATATATTACATCTTGTCCTTGTGAACATTGGAGGGTCCTGGCCGGTGGTTCCTCTATAGATTACACCTTGTCCTTGTGAACATTGGAGGGTCCTGGCCGGTGGTTCCTCTATAGATTACACCTTGTCCTTGTGAACATTGGAGGGTCCTGGCCGGTGGTTCCTCTATAGATTACACCTTGTCCTTGTGAACATTGGAGGGTCCTGGCTGGTGGTTCCTCTATAGATTACACCTTGTCCTTGTGAACATTGGAGGGTCCTGGCCGGTGGTTCCTCTATAGATTACACCTTGTCCTTGTGAACATTGGAGGGTCCTGGCTGGTGGTTCCTCTATAGATTACACCTTGTCCTTGTGAACATTGGAGGGTCCTGGCTGGTGGTTCCTCTATAGATTACACCTTGTCCTTGTGAACATTGGAGGGTCCTGGCCGGTGGTTCCTCTATAGATTACACCTTGTCCTTGTGAACATTGGAGGGTCCTGGCTGGTGGTTCCTCTATAGATTACACCTTGTCCTTGTGAACATTGGAGGGTTCTGGCCGGTGGTTCCTCTATAGATTACACCTTGTCCTTGTGAACATTGGAGGGTCCTGGCTGGTGGTTCCCCTATAGATTACACCTTGTCCTTGTGAACATTGGAGGGTCCTGGCTGGTGGTTCCTCTAAAGATTACACCTTGTCCTTGCAGGGTAGGGGTCTGTGCTCCACACACTGAATTTGAGGTGTTCCTCTGAATCCTGGAGATTGTATGCCAGGCCACGGCTTGCTGGCACTGATGCAGACGGGGCAGATGAATGGGAGGGGTATGTGTGTGGGCTAAGCTGATATAGAGACATGTAATATCTTATTATATGTACATCAGTCTGCTATCCTGGATGACATCTTACAGGTGAACATACATTGTGATGAGGCTGGGAGGGTTTCTTTTACCCCCCCGGGGGAGACATTAATTGCAGAAAACACAGACACATCTGCCAGGGAAGGGAAATGCCGGAGGAGATCTCCTCCCTGAGAATAGAAGAATACTCCCAGATCACTGCCAGCTCTATAAAGAAGCATCAACATGGGAGATCCAAGGAGCCCACCTACTGTCCCTGCTGAGAGCCCCTGTACAGGGGAACCTGCTGGGAAGGTGTATTGTCTACAAATATCTAAACATGCGACTCCCTCAGGGTATAAAACTAAATAAAATCTCACTATGCAACTACAATCCTAACACACATACAGAGCTCAGTATAAGTGAGTACACCCCAATATACAGTGCTCAGTATAAATGAGTACACCCCAATATACAGCGCTCAGTATAAATGAGCACACCCCAATATACAGTGCTCAGTATAAATGAGTACACCCCAATATACAGCGCTCAGTATAAATGAGTACACCCCAATATACAGAGCTCAGCATAAATAAGTACACCCCAATATACAGCGTTTAGTATAAATGAGGACACCCCAATAGATAGAGCTCAGTATAAATGAGTACACCCCAATATACAGAGCTCAGTATAAATGAGTACACCCCAATATACAGCGCTCAGTATAAATGAGTACACCCCAATATACAGCACTCAGTATAAATGAGTACACCCCAATATACAGCGCTCAGTATAAATGAGTACACCCCAATATACAGCGCTTAGCATAAATGAGTACACCCCAATATACAGCGCTCAGTATAAATGAGTACACCCCAATATACAGCGCTCAGTATAAATGAGGACACCCCAATAGATAGAGCTCAGTATAAATGAGTACACCCCAATATACAGAGCTCAGTATAAATGAGTACACCCCAATATACAGCGTTTAGTATAAATGAGGACACCCCAATAGATAGAGCTCAGTATAAATGAGTACACCCCAATATACAGAGCTCAGTATAAATGAGTACACCCCAATATACAGCGCTCAGTATAAATGAGTACACCCCAATATACAGCGCTCAGTATAAATGAGTACACCCCAATATACAGTGCTTAGTATAAATGAGTACACCCCAATATACAGTGCTCAGTATAAATGAGTACACCCCAATATACAGCGCTCAGTATAAATGAGTACACCCCAATATACAGCGCTCAGCATAAATGAGTACACCCCAATATACAGCGTTTAGTATAAATGAGGACACCCCAATAGATAGAGCTCAGTATAAATGAGTACACCCCAATATACAGCGCTCAGCATAAATGAGTACACCCCAATATACAGCGCTCAGTATAAATGAGTACACCCCAATATACAGCGCTCAGCATAAATGAGTACACCCCAATATACAGCGCTCAGTATAAAAGTACACCCCAATATACAGCGCTCAGTATAAATGAGGACACCCCAATAGATAGAGCTCAGTATAAATGAGTACACCCCAATATACAGCGCTCAGTATATTGGGGTGTACTCATTTATACTGAGCACTGTATATTGGGGTGTACTCATTTATACTAAGCGCTGTATATTGGGGTGTACTCATTTATACTGAGCTCTGTATATTGGGGTGTACAATATACAGCGCTGAGTATAAATGAGGACACCCCAATATACAGCGCTCAGCATAAATGAGTACACCCCAATATACAGCGCTCAGTATAAATGAGTACACCCCAATATACAGCGCTCAGCATAAATGAGCACACCCCAATATACAGAGCTCAGTATAAATGAGTACACCCCAATATACAGTGCTCAGCATAAATGAGCACACCCCAATATACAGAGCTCAGTATAAATGAGTACACCCCAATATACAGAGCTCAGTATAAATGAGTACACCCCAATATACAGCGCTCGGTATAAATGAGTACACCCCAATATACAGCGCTCAGTATAAATGAGTACACCCCAATATACAGTGCTCAGTATAAATGAGTACACCCCAATATACAGTGCTCAGTATAAATGAGTACACCCCAATATACAGCGCTCAGTATAAATGAGGACACCCCAATATACAGCGCTCAGTATAAATGAGGACACCCCAATATACAGCGCTCAGCATAAGTGAGTACACCCCAATATACAGCGCTCAGTATAAATGAGTACACCCCAATATACAGCACTCAGTATAAATGAGTACACCCCAATATACAGCGCTGAGTATAAATGAGGACACCCCAATATATAGTGCTCAGTATAAATGAGTACACCCCAATATACAGCGCTCAGTATAAATGAGTACACCCCAATATACAGCGCTCAGCATAAATGAGGACACCCCAATATACAGCGCTCAGTATAAATGAGTACACCCCAATATACAGCGCTGAGTATAAATGAGGACACCCCAATATACAGTGCTCAGTATAAATGAGTACACCCCAATATACAGCGCTCAGTATAAATGAGTACACCCCAATATACAGCGCTCAGCATAAATGAGGACACCCCAATATACAGCGCTCAGTATAAATGAGTACACCCCAATATACAGAGCTCAGTATAAATGAGTACACCCCAATATACAGCGCTCAGCATAAATGAGGACACCCCAATATACAGCGCTCAGTATAAATGAGTACACCCCAATATACAGCGCTGAGTATAAATGAGTACACCCCAATATACAGCGCTCAGCATAAATGAGGACACCCCAATATACAGCGCTCAGTATAAATGAGTACACCCCAATATACAGAGCTCAGTATAAATGAGTACACCCCAATATACAGCGCTCAGCATAAATGAGGACACCCCAATATACAGCGCTCAGTATAAATGAGTACACCCCAATATACAGCGCTCAGCATAAATGAGGACACCCCAATATACAGCGCTCAGTATAAATGAGTACACCCCAATATACAGTGCTCAGCATAAGTGAGTACACCCCTTTTTGAAAAGTAAGATTTAATCAATGAACAGAGGAACAATTTCCAACATTGTGACAAAACTGAGATTTGTAGAACATTTGTTTGGCTCATTACACGGAAGGACGGGGATAATAATAGAACCCAGATTACAAAATCTTCAGTTTTACTCAAATGAGTTGATGGAAGAAATGAATCCGCCCCACAAGAAGAGCTCCTCCATCTAGTATTGTATATGATGTGAAAGGACGGCACCAAGTCTTCTAGACGTTGGATGAACGGCGACATATTGCATCATCAATCTTTTTCCATTCTTCAAGAACGATCTCTTTTAGAGCCTGGATGGTGGATGGAGAGTGACGTCTCTTCAGAATTCCCCATAGGAGTCATAGGTCAGGAGACGGCCACTGAATCACTTTCACCCGGATCTTCCTCAGCAGTGGCCTTAGATGTGCGTTTTGGATCATTGTCATGGTGGAAAAGTGCACAACGACCAAGGAGCACGGAGTGATGGTGGCATCTTCTCATTCAATATAGAGCAGGACATCTGGGAATTCATGATCCCATCAATGAAATGTAGCTCCCCGACACCAGCAACACTCATGCAGCCCCACAGAAGGACACTGCCACCACCATGTTTCACAGTAGGCACCATGCTTTTTTCTTTCGTACTCCTCAGCTTTTGCCACACCATACAGTTTTGAAGCCATCAGTTCCAAAAACATTTATCGTGGTCTCATCACTCCAGAGTACAGAGTAGTCTTCTTCTTTTTCAGCATGGGCCCTGGCAAGTTCTAGGTGGTCTTTCTTGTACATGGTCTTTAGGAGAGGCTTCCTTGGTGGACGACACCCATGCATGGCATTTCTCTGCAGTGTATGCCGTATTGTGTGACGCGAAACAATCAGGCAAGTTTGGCTTTCTACTTCTTTAGCCAACTGCAGTGACCTTGCATGACGATGTTCTTCAACCCTTCTCATCAGAAGACGCTCCTGACGAGGACTTACCTTCCGTGGATGGCCAGGACCTCTCTGAGATGGTTCCAGTTCTATCTTTGTTACATGTTTGTATTCTGACTGATAAGTAAGGTTTTGCTGATCTTCTTGTAGCCTTCACCTTTCTTGTGTTAAGAAATGATTGTCTTTCTCAGGCTTTGTGACATTTCTCTTCCACGTGGTGCCATTGCTGACTGCATGAAATGGGGGAGGGGTTTTCTTTGTTAACCACTTCAGCCCCGGAAGGGTTTCCCCCCCACCTTCATGACCAGGCCTCTTTTTTTCGATACGGCACTGCGTTACTTTAATGACAATTGCGTGGTCGTGCGATGTTGTACCCAAATAAAATTGATGTCCCCCCCCACCCCCCACAAATAGAGCTTTCTTTTGGTGGTATTTGATCACTTCTGTGGTTTTTATTTTTTTGTGCTATAAACAAAAAAAAAAGAACAACAATTTTGAAAAAAATATATATTTTTTACTTTCTGCTATAAAGCATCCAATAAATAAATGTAAAAAAATCTAATTTTCTTCATCAGTTTATTCCAATAAGTATTCTGCTACATATTTTTGTTCAAAAAATAAACCAATAAGCGCTTATTGATTGGTTTGCGTAAACGTTATAGAATCTACAAACTATGATATATTTTTATTGCAGTTTTATATATTTTACTAGTAATGTTGGCGGCACTTTTTTGACACTTTTTTTTGGGGGGGACCAGTGACATTATTACAGTGATCAGCGCTAAAAATATGCACTGTCACTGTACTAATGACACTGGCAGGGGAAGTGGTTAACATCAGGGGGCGATCAAAGGGTTAAGTGTGTCCTTCGGACCTGCTCATTGGCTTCCCTTCGGTCTAATCAGAACGTGCCCCCCCCCCCAGTGTCTGTATTGCAGGGAAGGATGAACGGGTGCGTCGATTGGCGCAATAGAGCCGACCTGCCGCCGTACATGTATGGTAGGCGGCCTGGAAGTGGTAACGCCCTTTTATAATCACCTGTCTGCTGGACACCTGTTTATTGAATAATTACACTCACCTGTAGATGAATTCTTGTTAATTAGGATTTTATTGTCTAAGATTTAGCTTTGCTCCTAAGACTTTCATTGAGGTGCATTCATTTTTCCCAACATGGTCTCGAATTAATTCTTTAGGGAAAATACTTTTTTGTGTGATCAAATGAACAAATCTTGGTTGAAATCAATGGCCACATTTGTGGGAGTATTTTGTAGTTTAGCGTCCCGTAGAAAATGTTCATTCTGAAAGGAAAGTAAAGGTTTTCTGACAAATCTGTTGGGGTGTACTTATTTATGCGCAGCACTGTACATACATATACAGTATATTACCAAAAGTATTGGGACACCTGCCTTTACACACACATGAACTTTAATGGCATCCCAGTCTTAGTCCGGAGGGTTCAATATTGCGTTGGCTCCGCCCTTTGCAGCTATAACAGCTTCAACTCTTCTGGGAAGGCCGTCCACAAGGTTTAGGAGGGTGTCTATGGGAATGTTTGACCATTCTTCCAAAAGTGCCTTTGTGAGGTCGGACGAGAAGGCCTGGCTCGCAGTCTCCACTCTAATTCATCCCAAAGGTCTTCTGTGGGGTTGAGGTCAGGACCAGTCAAGTTCCTCCACCCCAAACTCGCTCATCCATGTCTTTATGGACCTTGCTTTGTACACTGGTGTGCAGTCATGTTGGAACAGGAAGAGGCCATCTCCAAACTGTTCCCACAATGTGGGGAGGATGAAATTGTCCAAAATATCTTGGTATGCTGACGCCTTAAGAGTTCCCTTCACTGGAACTAAGGGGCCAAGTCCAACCTCTGAAGAACAACCCCACACACCATAATCCCACCAAACTTTACACTAGGCACAATGCAGTCAGGCAAGTACCGTTCTCCTGGCAACCACCAAACCCAGACACATTCGTCGGATTGCCAGACAGAGAAGCGTGATTGGTCACTCCAGAGAACACGTCTCCATTGCTCCGTGCTTTGCATTGCACTTGGTGAAGGCTTGGATGGAGCTGCTCGGCCATGGAAACCCATTCCATGGAGCTCTCTACGCTTTGTTGTTGTGCTAATCTGAAGGCCACAGGAAGTTTGGAGATCTGTAGCTATTCACTCTGCAGACAGTTGGCGACTTTCGCGCACTTTAGCATGCACTGACCCCGCTCTGTCATTTTACGTGGCCTACCACTTTGTGGCTGAGTTGCTGTTGCTAACAGTTAAAATTTCTAAGTTGCGCTTACAAAGTGAACACTCAAAATAAAAAAAATGATATTAAAGTGGGTGGTGGACTAACTGGTAAATAAGTGAACCAAAGATAAATAAAATCACTTAGTAACCAAATAAACATTGGATAAACAAAAAAGAAGGAGGTCCATGAGCGTTTTGAATAAAAGATCACTGATGGGGGGAGGCAAGTCCACTGGGGGAGCGGCTATCCAGGAGTCAGACACCTTCACCAAAGATAGGAGAGATGAAGAGGAATCCCCAGTTGAACGCAATTGATAAGGAAATGCCCTTACCGGAAACGGTGGACCCCCCTAAATAGCGAGGTCTAAATGGCATGCAGATATGGCCCTCTGCACGAGCAAGGTGGAACTCCTCTTACTTCTTAGCCTCTCGTCCCCGTGATGGCCAACGAGTGATAGCTCCGATCGGAAGTGTCTCTTTTTGCCTCGGATCATCTCGGGGATGTTCTGCCCAGCCCATGCTGAGGGCTACATCTGTTTGTAATTCCGAACGGAAGTGTCCCTTCTGTCTTTGATCATCACAGGGACGAGAGGCTACGATTCCTCTTCATCTCTCCTCCTGCTACTATCTTCGGTGAAGGTGTCTGACTCCTGGATAGCCGGTTGCTAACAGATGCCCGTGGAATATTTAGTAGTAGGATGGACTTCTTGCACAGGTGGCCACCTATCACGGTACCACGCTTGGATTCTCTGAGCTCCTGAGAGCGTCCCGTTCTTTCACAAACGTTTGTAGAAGCCGTCTGCGTCCCAAGGTGTGTGATTCTATACACCAGTGACCATGGAGGGGATTGGAACACCTAAACCCAATGATTTGGAAGGTTGTCCCTATACCTTTGGCAATATAGTGTGTTTCATAAGCGTGGAAAAGCGCTTCAATAGTCCATGAAGAAAACAATACAACCAATAAAACACTTAATAGAATAAATATAAAGCAACTCTTCAAATCTTATGACGATGCTTAATATAGTCCCGATCTCATGTGTATGGCTCCAAAACGTGTTTTCTATCTCTAAACAAAATCCTCCTGTCACGGAACGCCCCACACTCCGCTTGAGTGCTTCCGTCATATACCGCTTCCTAAGTTCTGGAACACGAGTCCAATGGATCTGGCTATAGGAACCCCAAGAACTAGACAACACCAGTCTTGGAGTACATCAGAACTACTCTTTATTTGAGATCTCACACACATTTATACACCAGGATGACTCAAAGCTAACCTAATTAACATGAGCTCCAATAGGAGTCGTCCCGTCTCCTACATTGTATGGAGGACAATGTCATTAGCTCATTCAATTAACATAAGCACAAGTTGACACCAGCATCTCCTCACATGATGTGTCCCAACAGAATGAATCAGTTTTATCAGCAGGGGGCTGCTGGAGGAACCCCCCCCCCCTCTTCAGGGACACAGATCCACAGCAAGGAGTCCCCATACAATATATACATGACTGAGTCCGATTAATACAGTTCAGACTGGATTTCTCATTCACCTCACATGCTAGGGCCCATAATCTGTGGGCAACAGGCCCGCACACAGTCCTCTCCAACAGCCTCTGCTCCGGCCAGGTCCGTGACATTTCTCCCCTTTCGGCAGGAGACTAACATAGGAGGAGACCCCAGACGGGTTGACTCCGAAGTTAGTCAGTAGTCCCAGTCCTCTACTGCCTGTACCCACACAGTACCCCAAACAAATTATTCCAAACAGTGTATTACTCACCCAGCCATCCTCTGCCTCTCTCAGAGAACATATCTGCCGCTGGGGAGAGGCCCGGACTGGCCCTTCTCCCTGGAATCCTTTCTGCCGCTGGAGAGAAGACAGGGGGACTGGGCTCACTCCATCCTGCTGTTGGGGATCTGGGCCGACTGCCCAGCATCCCTGGGGTATACAGGTGGGGACTGAAGCCCCATCAACCGACACCAGATCAAGCTGCAGTTGTGAGGTGATGACTGCATTCTCTCCTTGGATCCTGATCTGCAGCTCGCGATAGACTGCCACCTCCTTACCTTGGGCCTCCACAATTGCTGCAGGTGTGGGGCAGAGGTCTTGGACCCTCTGTCCGGTTGCCAGCACTTCTGTTGGGGGTTTGCTAGGTGGTTCCTCCTCTACAGAAATGTCTATTAAATCCCCAGTCTCTGGAAGTGGTAAAAGTGTGGGACAGAGGTCTTGGACCCTCTGTTCAGTTACCAGATCTTCAGCTGGAGAAGTTTGTTTTAACTCCATAGATGCTGCTGGCAGAAAATCACATGTCCCTGTCAGTGTTGTGGGAGAAAGGCCGACTACCTCTTCTCTCAGGAAGGCCGAAGCCACTGTTGGTGCTGGGCAGAACACAGTGAACTTTGGCCCTGATAGCAGCTCTTCTGCTGGAGGCTCATCAGGTTGTTTTTCCTCAGCAGAAAAGTCTATCAAGTCCCATGTCTCTGCAACTGATGTCTGGGGATATAGGTTCACCATCTCCTGTCCATGGAACCCAGAAGATGTTATCAGTGCTGGGCAGAGGTTAGCAGAGCTCTGCCCTGTTGTCAGCACTTCAGGTTTGGGGACGGCAATCTCCGGATTTTCCACTGCCGATTCTCTGGCATGCTGCTGAACTTGTTCTAGCAGTTTCCTGTATGCCCTTTCCAGATGCTGTTCCTTCCTTAGCAAATGGTCCAGATCAGGTTTGAGCTCTGAGACCCCTGCAAGACCAAGCATAGACTCTCTATAGTCTCTCATGTCCTCAAGGTCAGGTTCCCCCTCATCGCCAAACATAAAAAGATCTGTAAGGTTCTCCCACATCAATCCAGGGCCGCCAAAGTCATATCCCTCCGGAGAGAATTCTGTTGTCTCCCCTAAATATCCCTCCTCTGCGTGCCATTGCAGAGCCCGATAACGATTGTCCAGCTCTATCTCCTGCTGGACCAGCCTGTCCAACTCAGTCACCCATTGCTCCTGGGGCTGCTCTCCCAGGAATGCCATCCGCAATGCCCGTTGGTCACTGGCCCGTTGCTCTTGGGTTGGGAAGCACTTGCCCTGTTTTATACCAGCGAGACGGAGGGCTGCAATCCAGAGCTCCACCCGAATCAGCTGCCTGAGCTCCAGGTATTCATCCTCAGACACAGTCCTGGTGTACGTTGAAAGGATGATCCGCAGCAGCCCCGGGAATTCTGATGCCAGGTCCATATCTCCGCTGGGGTGAATGAAGTCTGCTATGCTGATCTTGGATCCAGTTGGAGGTTTGGATGTCCCAGACTTCAGGGAGCTATCCCACTGCTTGCCACCAATGTCACGGAACGCCCCACACTCCGCTTGAGTGCTTCCGTCATATACCGCTTCCTAAGTTCTGGAACACGAGTCCAATGGATCTGGCTATAGGAACCCCAAGAACTAGACAACACCAGTCTTGGAGTACATCAGAACTACTCTTTATTTGAGATCTCACACACATTTATACACCAGGATGACTCAAAGCTAACCTAATTAACATGAGCTCCAATAGGAGTCGTCCCGTCTCCTACATTGTATGGAGGACAATGTCATTAGCTCATTCAATTAACATAAGCACAAGTTGACACCAGCATCTCCTCACATGATGTGTCCCAACAGAATGAATCAGTTTTATCAGCAGGGGGCTGCTGGAGGAACCCCCCCCCCCCTCCCTCTTCAGGGACACAGATCCACAGCAAGGAGTCCCCATACAATATATACATGACTGAGTCCGATTAATACAGTTCAGACTGGATTTCTCATTCACCTCACATGCTAGGGCCCATAATCTGTGGGCAACAGGCCCGCACACAGTCCTCTCCAACAGCCTCTGCTCCGGCCAGGTCCGTGACACCTCCTCTACTCAGTGCACAATAATAACTGAATTCCACATCAACACACCAAGTAGGTCCCACAACCTTTCCTCCTATGAGTACCTAAAACATGTGTTAGGCCTAGATGGACATTTTACCTCCGGGGGGGTATAGGTATGATATCTGCTCCCCTCCTGGTTATCGTTCTGGACGATTTCCTCTTTTTGTTATCCCTGGTGTATATCTCTTTAAGAGACCTCCGGTCTTCTCTACTGCAGATGCACTCAAGGAAACATAGGATGGCCTCTCATAGTGTAGTAAACCATATACCAAGCATTTATTAATAGTATTGCACTTACAACAAAAAAAAATTGTAAAAATGCCTTTTGCGACTGTGTAGTCGCAATCCAATTCTCCTACGGCATCTGGCTCCTCCCACGCGTTACGTCACACCCACGTGACTTCATCAGGGACATGGGCTTGATGTAGCATGTGGGAGGAGCCGGATGCAGCAGGAGAACTGGATTGCGATGGCTCAGTTTTGTTTGGAGATAGAAAACACGTTGTGGAGCAATACACATGGGGGGCCTGAGTTCAGGGAATAGTCCAAAATCTGGTCCAAGATCATACACAGGGAAATCCAATCTAGTAGAGCAGGGCAGGCAGACAGACAGATCAGGAACAACATATGTATCACTCTCTGTCCCGAATATCCAAATGAGGATTTAGTTGGCTTATAACAGGTTTAAGTTTCCATCCAGAGACTGACCACATCAATCAGCCTGCAGGGGGACACAGACAAGGAGAATGCCATATACAAAACCCGGATGCTGGAATAGGGAGCAGGAGCGCTAGCTGCTCCTGACAAGGGGGGTTTATTTACTGAAGCCTAAAGAGGGAAAATGAGTCACATTTCTGCATAGCAACCAATCAGCTTCTGACCTCAGCTTGTTCAATTATTCTTTGGTAATAAAACCTGGAAGCTGAATTTGGATGTGCGGAACACATTTAGATGTGAGCGCCACCCATTACATTGGTTTGTAGTTGTATAGATAGAAGATTGTATTATTTGTATGGAATTATTAGGTGGTGTGGAAGTTCCTCTCCTCCTCACATCTCACACGGTGTATTGTCTGCGATGTGATAACCAAAGAGGGGAAAATTAAACCTTCAATAGATTTCACAAATGTTTTATTACAGAAACATTCACAGATGTCTTATATGTACATCAGACTGGGGAAGACGTGTGAACCCTTCCCCCACACACAGAGGTGTCATGTGACCTGAACTGTCACTACAGACCACCCTTCCCCCACACACAGAGGTGTCATGTGACCTAAACTGTCACTACAGACCACCCTTCCCCCACACACAGAAGTGTCATGTGACCTGAACTGTCACTACAGACAACCCTTCTTGTACACACAGTGGTGTCATGTGACCTGAACTGTCACTACAGACCACCCTTCCCATACACTCACAGAGGTATCATATGACCTGAACTGTCACTACAGACAACCCTTCTCGTACACACAGTGGTGTCATGTGACCTGAACTGCCACTACAGACCACCCTTCCCATATACACACAGAGGTATCATATGACCTGAACTGTCACTACAGACCACCCTCCCCTCCACACACGCAGAAGTGTCATGTGACCTGAACTGCCACTACAGACAACCCTTCTCGTACACACAGTGGTGTCATGTGACCTGAACTGCCACTACAGACCACCCTTCCCATACAAACACAGAGGTATCATATGACCTGAACTGTCACTACAGACCACCCTTCCCCCCCCACACACAGAGGTATTGTGACCTGAACTGTCACTACAGACCACCCTCCCCTCCACACACGCAGAAGTGTCATGTGACCTGAACTGTCACTACAGACCACCCTCCCCCCCCACACACACAGAGGTGTCATGTGACCTGAACTGTCACTACAGACAACCCTTCCCCCACACACAGAGGTATCATGTGACCTGAACTGTCACTACAGACAACCCTTCCCCCACATACAGAGGTGTCATGTGACCTGAACTGTCACTACTGACAAACCCTTCCCCCGCACATATCTATGTAGTGACACATGGCCAATACTAACACCATATACAGCCCATCCAATGTATCATCACCACGTATGAAGAACCCCATGACCAGCACTGACACTCATAAAGGGTCACAAAATCCACACTGTTACTATATAAGCCCCCCCCCCCATAAGGACTTGTATGAAATGTCTGATGACCCCCCCCCCCCCCCCCCCCCCCCCACTGTTCCACCATTTTCTTCACCCTTTTCCTGGGAGGATAGAAGAGACGGAGCACATCTCCCTCGGTTTATATCAGTGATTTTGCTCCTCACATACAGACCAGGGTAGGAGATATCAATCCTCACCAATGGAGGTCACACATCTCCTCAGTTCTGTCATTCTCTGGTAAATCTTCTTCAGGGTAAAGCCGGCCATAGATGGTGTGATTATTTTCTTCTTTCCTGGGGGGTGGGGGGGGGGGGTGCAGGGAGCCATCCCTGCCTGGACAATACAGTGATCTCACATGTAGAGCTGCAAGATTTTGGCTAAAATGAGAATCACGATTTTTAACAATTAATCGTGCAGCTCTAATCACATGTACAAATCCAACATGCTGGTTGTATGGATGAAATTGGGTACATTCAGCCTGCCCATAGATGGTTGGAATTTCCCTGCTGAACCATCTGAGATTCCAACCATATACAGAGGGGGGGGGGGGGGGGGGGAATAATGATTGACTCCCCTGCAGATGGTGTAAGTTTTGCCCACTTACATAGAAATGAAGGGTCTATAATTTTTATCATAGGTGTATTTTATATCATAGAGACAGAATATCAACCAAAAATCCAGAAAAAACACACAATACAAATGTTATAAATGGAGTAAAAGAAGTATTTGCCCCCCTACCAACCAACAATAATTCTGCCCCCCACAGACTGGCTACAGTAGGTGCTCATGTGGTACACAGATTAGTCCTGTCAATGTAAGAAGGTTCTCCTAACGACAACTCGTTATGTGTATAAAAGACGCCTGTCCACAGAATCTCTTCCATCCAATCCTCACCATCATGGGGAAGAGCAAAGATCTGTCAGAGGACGTCGGGGAGAAGATTGGAGACCTGCACAAGGCTGGAATGGGCTACAAGACCATCAGCAAGAAGCTTGGTGAGGAGGAGACAAGTGTTGGAACGATTATTCACAAATGGAAGAAATACAAAATAACCATCAATCGTCCTCAGTCTGGAGCTCCATGGAAGATTTCTCCTCATGGGGTGAGGATGGTCATGAGAAAAGTGAGGGATCCGCCCAGAACTACATGGGAGGAGCTTGTGAAGGATCTCAAGGCAGTTGGGACCTCAGTCACCAAACACACCATTGGTAACACAATACTCCACCATGGATTGAAATCCTGCAGCCCCCGCAAGACCCCTCCTCAGGAAGACACATGGAGAGGAACGTCTGAAGTCCACCAATCAACATCTAATGATTCAGAGAAGGAGAAAGTTCTGTGGTCAGAGGAGACCAAAATTCAGCTCTTTGGCATCAACTCGACTTGTGGTGTTTGGAGGAAGAAAAATGCTGACTATGACCCTAAGAACACCATCCCTACAGTCACACATCATCCCTACAGTCACATCATCCCTACAGTCACACACCATCCCTACAGTCACATCATCCCTACAGTCACACATCATCCCTACAGTCACATATCATCCCTACAGTCACATATCATCCCTACAGTCACACACCATCCCTACAGTCACATCATCCCTACAGTCACACACCATCCCTACAGTCACACATCATCCCTACAGTCACACATCATCCCTACAGTCACACACCATCCCTACAGTCACATCATCCCTACAGTCACATCATCCCTACAGTCACATCATCCCTACAGTCACACACCATCCCTACAGTCACATCATCCCTACAGTCACACACCATCCCTACAGTCACATCATCCCTACAGTCACACATCATCCCTACAGTCACATCATCCCTACAGTCACACATCATCCCTACAGTCACACACCATCCCTACAGTCACACACCATCCCTACAGTCACACACCATCCCTACAGTCACACACCATCCCTACAGTCACATCATCCCTACAGTCACATCATCCCTACAGTCACATCATCCCTACAGTCACATCATCCCTACAGTCACACATCATCCCTACAGTCACATCATCTCTACAGTCACACACCATCCCTACAGTCACACACCATCCCTACAGTCACATCATCATCCCTACAGTCACATCATCCCTACAGTCACACACCATCCCTACAGTCACACACCATCCCTACAGTCACCACATCATCCCTACAATCACACATCATCCCTACAATCACACATCATCCCTACAGTCACATCATCCCTACAGTCACACACCATCCCTACAGTCACATCATCATCCCTTCAGTCACACATCATCCCTACAGTCACACATCATCCCTACAGTCACACATCATCCCTACAGTCACACATCATCCCTACAGTCACATCATCCCTACAGTCACACACCATCCCTACAGTCACACATCATCCCTACAGTCACATCATCCCTACAGTCACACACCATCCCTACAGTCACACATCATCCCTACAGTCACACATCATCCCTACAGTCACACACCATCCCTACAGTCACATCATCCCTACAGTCACATCATCCCTACAGTCACACACCATCCCTACAGTCACATCATCATCCCTACAGTCACACATCATTCCTACAGTCACACATCATCCCTACAGTCACACATCATCCCTACAGTCACACATCATCCCTACAGTCACACACCATCCCTACAGTCACACACCATCCCTACAGTCACACATCATCCCTACAGTCACACATCATCCCTACAGTCACACACCATCCCTACAGTCACATCATCCCTACAGTCACACATCATCCCTACAGTCACATCATCCCTACAGTTACACATCATCCCTACAGTCACACATCATCCCTACAGTCACACAGAGGTGGAAACATGGTGATTTGGGGCTGTTTCTCTGGTAAAGGTACAGGTCAACTTTGCCGCATTGAGGGGCCAATGGACGGGGCCATGTATTGTAAGATCTTGGAGGAGAACCTTCTTCCCTCATCCAGAACACTGAAGATGGGTCTTGGAGTGGCGTAGCCAGTCTCCAGACCTTAATCCTATAGAAAATTTACGGGGGCAGCTGAAACTTTGAGTTGCCAAGCAACAGCCAAGAAACCTTAAGGATTCCGACCTGGTTCACACCTATGCAGGGTGCAGTTTGCATATTGCAGGTGCATATCGCTTTTTTCAAAACACGCTTTTGATTCATTGAAGTCTATGGAACCAAAAACCAGAAAAAAATTCCCTGGCCCTTTCCATAAAATGCACAGATGTGAACACGACCCAGAGGAAACCATGGTAAATGGACTGTAGTGTGTTTCTGCAAAACTGAAAATGCACTTAAAAAAAAGCATCGGTGTGAACCCGGCCTTAGAGAAGATCTGTAGAGAAGAGAGGACCAAAATCCCTCCTGAGATGTGTGGAAACTGATCACCACCTACAAGAAACGTCTGACCTCTGTGATCACCAACTACAAGAAACGTCTGACCTCTGTGATCACCACCTACAGGAAACGTCTGACCTCTGTGATCACCACCTACAGGAAACGTCTGACCTCTGTGATCACCACCTACAAGAAACGTCTGACCTCTGTGATCACCACCTACAAGAAACGTCTGACCTCTGTGATCACCACCTACAAGAAAAGTCTGACCTCTGTGATCACCAACTACAAGAAACGTCTGACCTCTGTGATCACCACCTACAAGAAACGTCTGACCTCTGTGATCACCACCTACAAGAAACGTCTGACCTCTGTGATCACCACCTACAAGAAACGTCTGACCTCTCATCACCACCTACAAGAAACGTCTGACCTCTGTGATCACCACCTACAAGAAACGTCTGACCTCTGTGATCACCACCTACAAGAAACGTCTGACCTCTGTGATCACCACCTACAAGAAACGTCTGACCTCTGTGATCACCACCTACAAGAAACAAGAAACGTCTGACCTCTGTGATCACCACCTACAAGAAACGTCTGACCTCTGTGATCACCACCTACAAGAAACGTCTGACCTCTGTGATCACCACCTACAAGAAACGTCTGACCTCTGTGATCACCACCTACAAGAAACGTCTGACCTCTGTGATCACCACCTACAAGAAACGTCTGACCTCTGTGATCTCCACCTACAAGAAACGTCTGACCTCTGTGATCACCACCTACAAGAAACATCTGACCTCTGTGATCACCACCTACAAGAAACGTCTGACCTCTGTGATCACCACCTACAAGAAACGTCTGACCTCTGTGATCACCACCTACAAGAAACGTCTGACCTCTGTGATCACCACCTCCAAGAAACGTCTGACCTCTGTGATCACCACCTACAAGAAACGTCTGATCTCTGTGATCACCACCTCCAAGAAACGTCTGACCTCTGTGATCACCAACTACAAGAAACATCTGACCTCTGTGATCACCATCTACAAGAAACGTCTGACCTCTGTGATCACCACCTACAAGAAACGTCTGACCTCTGTGATCACCATCTACAAGAAACGTCTGACCTCTGTGATCACCACCTACAAGAAACGTCTGACCTCTGTGATCACCACCTCCAAGAAACATCTGACCTCTGTGATCACCACCTACAAGAAACGTCTGATCTCTGTGATCACCACCTCCAAGAAACGTCTGACCTCTGTGATCACCAACTACAAGAAACATCTGACCTCTGTGATCACCATCTACAAGAAACGTCTGACCTCTGTGATCACCACCTACAAGAAACGTCTGACCTCTGTGATCACCATCTACAAGAAACGTCTGACCTCTGTGATCACCACCTACAAGAAACGTCTGACCTCTGTGATCACCACCTCCAAGAAACATCTGACCTCTGTGATCACCACCTACAAGAAACGTCCGACCTCTGTGATCACCACCTACAAGAAACGTCTGACCTCTGTGATCACCAACTACAAGAAACGTCTGACCTCTGTGATCACCACCTACAAGAAACGTCTGACCTCTGTGATCACCACCTACAAGAAACGTCTGATCTCTGTGATCACCAACTACAAGAAACGTCTGACCTCTGTGATCACCACCTACAAGAAACGTCCGACCTCTGTGATCACCACCTACAAGAAACGTCTGACCTCTGTGATCACCACCTACAAGAAACGCCTGACCTCTGTGATCACCACCTACAAGAAACGTCCGACCTCTGTGATCACCACCTACAAGAAACGTCCGACCTCTGTGATCACCACCTACAAGAAACGTCCGACCTCTGTGATCACCACCTACAAGAAACGTCCGACCTCTGTGATCACCACCTACAAGAAACGTCTGATCTCTGTGATCACCACCTACAAGAAACGTCTGACCTCTGTGATCACCATCTACAAGAAACGTCTGACCTCTGTGATCACCACCTACAAGAAACATCTGACCTCTGTGATCACCAACTACAAGAAACGTCTGACCTCTGTGATCACCACCTACAAGAAACGTCTGACCTCTGTGATCACCGCCTCCAAGAAACGTCTGACCTCTGTGATCACCACCTACAAGAAACGTCCGACCTCTGTGATCACCAACTACAAGAAACATCTGACCTCTGTGATCACCAACTACAAGAAACGTCTGACCTCTGTGATCACCACCTACAAGAAACGTCTGACCTCTGTGATCACCAACTACAAGAAACGTCTGACCTCTGTGATCACCACCTACAAGAAACGTCTGACCTCTGTGATCACCAACTACAAGAAACATCTGACCTCTGTGATCACCAACTACAAGAAACGTCTGACCTCTGTGATCACCACCTACAAGAAACGTCTGACCTCTGTGATCACCAACAAGAGTTTCTCCACCAACTACTAAGTCATGTTTTGCTTGGGGATCAAATACTTATTTTACTCACTGAACTGCAACTCCCTTTATAACATTTGTATTGTGTGTTTTTTCTGGATTTTTGGTTGATATTCTGTCTCTATCAAATAAAATAGGGTTGCAACGATACCGCTTTTTTTAAGACTGAGTACAAGTACCGGTACTTTTTTTTAATTTATTTTTTCCCCCAAGTACTTACCAATACTTATTACTGATACTTTTTATTTTTTATTTAATGTTTCAGTTTTCAAAGCACAATTTTGTAAATAAGTAATTTTTCTCCTTCACTGATGTGCGCTGGTGAGGCTGCACTGATGAGGAGGCACTAATATGCAGCACTGATTTGGCTGTAACATAACTTGGCTGCGTGTAACAACTAACAAGCCTTACTGCGGGCAAATGCTGGGTGTACCAAGATGGCCGACACGGTGTTCTGACGCCTGCAACACAACGCTGATTCTCTCTGTCTTCTCCACCCATTGACTTCCAGGAATCAGCGCATAATACCTCCAACTCCCTTGCGTGGTGTCTCTTCATGCGGCGCGCCTGGAGGTATCAGATTAAGCATCGGAGCATTTGTACAAGTACGCATGCAAATGCTCGGTGTCTGCACCTATACTAGTAGCGGTGCAACCCTAATTTATAATACACCTATGATAACTATTATAGACCCTTCATTTCTTTGTAAGTGGGCAAACTTACACAATCTGCAGGGGAGCCAATCATTATTTCCCCCCACTGTATGGTTGGCTTAAGAGAACATCTAAATGGAGGTAACAAGAACAGTCCATCTAGTTATGGGAGATCTGAACCAAAATAAAACAGGCAGTCTATCTGGATATGGTGCCTCTAGAATAGAATAATAAAGGTGCTTCTGAGACAAGCAGATAAGGATAGTAGAGAACCAGTCTATCATCTGATGGGACCTCTAGATGAGAGTAATGTCGACAGTCCTTCCAGTTATGGAACATTAGATCAGGATAGAGGGTCAGCCTGGATATGAGACATCTAGATCAGGATAATAGAGGGACAATCCATCTACACATGGAACCTCTAGATCAGGATAATAGAGGGACTAACCATCTACACATGGAACCTCTAGATCAGGATAATAGAGGGACTTTCCATCTACACATGGAACCTCTCGATCAGGATAATAGAGGGACTTTCCATCTACACATGGAACCTCTAGATCAGAATAATAGAGGAACTAACCATCTACACATGGAACCTCTAGATCAGGATAATAGAGGGACTTTGCATCTACACATGGAACCTCTAGATCAGGATAATAGAGGGACTTTCCATCTACACATGGAACCTCTAGATCAGGATAATAGAGTGCCTTTCCATCTACACATGGAACCTCTAGATCAGGATAATAGAGGGACTATCCATCTACACATGGAACCTCTAGATCAGGATAATAGAGGAACTATCCATCTACACATGGAACCTCTAGATCAGGATAATAGAGGGACTATCCATCTACACATGGAACCTCTAGATCAGGATAATAGAGGAACTATCCATCTACACATGGAACCTCTAGATGAGGATAATAGAGGGCCTTTCCATCTACACATGGAACCTCTAGATCAGGATAATAGAGGAACTATCCATCTACACATGGAACATCTAGATCAGGATAATAGAGGGACTATCCATCTACACATGGAACCTCTAGATCAGGATAATAGAGGAACTATCCATCTACACATGGAACCTCTAGATCAGGATAATAGAGGGACTATCCATCTATACATGGAACCTCTAGATCAGGATAATAGAGGGACTATCCATCTATACATGGAACCTCTAGATCAGGATAATAGAGGGACTATCCATCTACACATGGAACCTCTAGATCAGGATAATAGAGGGACTATCCATTGTAACCTGGGGGACAGGTAGCAGGCACAAAGCTCCCTGGGATGAGTGGTCTTTCAGGCACAGATACCAAATCCAGTGGAATAGTGACAAACAGTGCGGTGTTTATTTGTGATATTTACAAGTCTATATACAGGTGCTGTACAGTGTTCCAAAAGAAACAAATAGGAACAAAAATAGCCAAAACAAAACCTAGCCGTGTCTCAGCACTAACTAAACAATATTTACAGATCCTAACTATTAAGCTGAGCAAGCCTACAGCTTGTCAGCTTCCACATACCTTTTTGCTCTCTTACACAGAAGTTCTCTGAGTATCCCAGGCCAAGAGCAAGGGCTGTCTTGCTCAGGTGAGCTTAAATTAGCCTGGGGGAGAGGACCAAGAACTGAACTGGACCATGGATCAGAGATCCCTGAACTTGTATGAGAGGAGCCTGGGAGATGTATAAACCCCGAACAGGACTTTTCCTGGCTCTCTCTGGGACGCTCTGCTACATATCCTCCCCCCTTGTTTCAACCCCAGGGTTGGAACACCTGTAGCCCAACAGGAGTGAACACGGGACAGGGCATCTACATTCCCCATCTCAACACCTGGTCTGTGTTTTACAGTGAATGAGTAATCCTGTAGAGCCAAAAACCACCGGTTCACCCGTCTATTAGTCTCCTTCTTTTGGGCCATCCATTTCAGAGGAGCATGGTCAGTTATTAACTCAAACTGGCGTCCTAACAAATAGTACCTGAGTGCGTCCACGGCCCACTTTATGGCTAAACACTCCTTTTCAATGACTGCATACCTTTGCTCATGGTCGTTGAGCTTTCTGCTTAGGTACACCACAGGGTGTTCTTCCCCATTGTGTACCTGTGATAGTACTGCCCCGATACCAACATCAGACGCATCCGTCTGAACCAAAAAATCTTTGGAGAAATCGGGGGAGTACAGTACTGGTTGTGCACAAAGAGCCTTCTTCAGGACTTGGAAAGATTCCTCTGCTACTGAGGACCATTTCACCATTACAGAGTCTCTCCCTTTCGTAAGGTCTGTCAGTGGGGCAGCTATAGTTGCAAAATTTGGGATAAATCTTCTATAATACCCCGCAATGCCAAGAAAGGCCCTGACCTGCTTCTTGTTTGCAGGACGTGGCCATTCCTGGATGGCTTCTATTTTATTCACTTGAGGTTTTATTACACCACGCCCAATAGTGTAGCCCAAATACTTGGCTTCCTCTAGACCAATGGCACATTTTTTTGGATTTGCTGTAAAACCTTCTTTGAAGAGGGAATCGAGGACAGCCTGGACCCGGGGCAAGTGAGACTCCCAGTCAGTGCTATGTACCACTATGTCATCTAGATATGCTGCTGCATATTGTCGGTGGGGTCTTAGAGTCCTGTCCATGGCCCTCTGAAATGTGGCGGGGGCATTTTGCAACCCAAAAGGCATTTTTTTATATTGAAAGGAACCCTCTGGGGTCACAAATGCAGTCTTCTCTTTGGCGCTACCAGTCAGGGGTATTTGCCAATAACCTTTTGTCAAGTCCAAAGTGGTCAGATAGCGAGCCTTGCCAAGTCGGTCTATAAGTTCGTCCACTCTGGGCATTGGGTACGTGTCAAACTTTGTCACTGCATTAAGCTTCCTGAAGTCATTACAGAACCTCCAAGTGCCATCTGGTTTTGGGACTAACACGATGGGGCTAGACCAGTCACTATTGGATTCCTCAATGACATCTAGCTCCAACATTCTTTTAACTTCCTCGCTGATGTCCTTTCTCCTCGCTTCAGGAATTCGGTATGGTTTTAGCTTGACACGGACCCCAGGTTCAGTAACAATATCATGCTGAACTGCTGAAGTCGTGCCAGGTAACTCTGAAAATTTCTCTCTATTTCTTATCAGGAATTCTCTAGTTTCCTGCTTTTGAGAATATGACAGGGTGTCTGGAATCGTGACCTCAGGGATCAGAGGAGACTCAGTACCCTTAGGCGTTACCGGGAGGGACCTCGCAGTTAACGCCAGTCTATCCTTCCAGGGCTTTAACAGGTTTATGTGGTAAATCTGTTCGGGCTTCCTTTTTCCTGGTTGATATATTTTGTAATTGACCTCCCCAACTCTTTCAATTACTTCAAAGGGACCCTGCCACTTAGCCAGGAACTTGCTCTCAACAGTGGGAACTAACACCAGGACCCTATCACCAGGTGAGAAAACACGGAGTTGGGCCCCCCTGTTGTATATCCTCTGTTGAGCTGTTTGGGCCTGCAGTAAGTGTTCTTTTACCAACGGCATGATTGCTGCAATCCTGTCCTGCATTTGAGCGATATGCTCAATGACACTTTTATGGGGTGTCTGCTCCCCCTCCCAAGTTTCTTTGGCTATGTCCAAGAGTCCCCGAGGGTGTCTCCCATAAAGCAACTCAAAGGGAGAGTACCCCGTGGAGGACTGGGGAACCTCCCTGATGGCAAACATCAAGTATGGTATCAGGAAGTCCCAGTTTTTCCCATCCTTGTCAACAACCTTTTTTAACATGCTCTTTAATGTTTTATTGAAGCGTTCCACCAAGCCATCCGTTTGAGGATGGTACACCGAGGTTCGCAATTGCGTCACCTTAAATAACTTGCACAGCTCTCTAGTTATTCGTGACATAAATGGGGTGCCCTGGTCTGTAAGGACTTCTTTAGGGATTCCAACACGACTGAACACCATAAACAGCTCTTTGGCAATGTTTTTAGCAGACGCGGTGCGTAAGGGAATTGCCTCTGGGTAACGGGTAGCATAATCCATGATTACGAGGATATGCTGATGACCTCGGGCAGACTTGGGGAGTGGACCCACAAGGTCCATGGCAATCCTCTCAAAGGGCACTTCAATAATGGGCAAGGGCACTAAAGGACTTCGGAAGTGTTGTAGTGGGGCTGACATTTGACACACAGGACAGGATTGACAATAATTCTCAATATCCTTCTGTATTCCGGGCCAATAAAACCTGCGCAACACCCTTTCAGTAGTTTTCTCAACCCCTAAATGACCTCCTAGCAAGTGCCCATGGGCAAGTTCCAACACCACCCGTCTGTATGGCTTAGGGACCACCAACTGTTCCACCACTTCATCATTTTTTTTACATACACGATACAATAAATCCTCATTGCTGCTAAAATAAGGAAAACAGAGCCTGTCCCCTGATTCGACAGGTACATCATTAATCACCATTACATTTTCCCAGGCCCTGGCAAGGGTTGGGTCTTTTCTCTGCTCGGTACCAAAATTTTCCTTGTGTACATTAAGGTCAGCAAACTCCAACGTAGGCTCAGATTCAGCAGATGGCTGTCCAGCTCCACTGGTTGTGGGGACCTCCTCAGGCTCCTCCAGCTCTCCTGCCATAACTGAGAAAGGAAAACCCGGGGAGCACTGAGAAGAGTCCCCTGAACCCACATTTTCAGTAGCGGCCAGGAGTTCTGGCTCTGTCACTGAGTCAGCTACTGCGACCGGGTCGGGACGATCCCACAGTTCCCAAAACTTAGGGAAGTCCCTACCAATGATGGCCTCGTGCACCAAGTGGGGCACAAGTCCGACCGGATGGGTCACCGTACCTAAGCCAGTTTTAAGCTGAACAGTGGCTATAGGATACTCGCGGGTATCCCCATGTACACAGATCACAGCAATTTTTTTAGCATGCAAATTCACAGTGTCAACCATCTCAGCTGTAACCAAAGTCACTAGACTTCCAGAGTCTAGCAAGGCCGTAATAGGCTTATTATTAACAGTCATTTGGCACATGTGTTTTCCCATACTTGGTGCTGCAGCGCATGAAACAGCAGCAAACATAGACTGCCTTCTAATGGACAGATCGCACTGCATTGGTTCATCTGTCAATGGACAGTTTGCTGCAACATGTCCCAGTTCTTGGCAACGAAAACACCTGATGTTTCCCCAGTTGGGTTTGCTGACAGGCAGTAGCTTCCCTTGTTTGGGACGCCAAACTTCAGTCCTGGCACCAAAAATCCTCCCCCCTATTTCCTTGCCATGCTTACCACCCACTTCCCCTGGAACAGTCTTACCGGTTGCCTGGGGAGACCGTGGCTTTGGGCGGAAAGTCCGTGCGGCTGTAGGGGTGGTGACCAGGTTCTCTGCAGCAAAGTACCTTTCAACAAGTTCCACGAGGTTGTCCGCCGAGTTGGGGTCTCCTTGACTCACCCACTTCTGCAGGGGAACTGGTAGTGACCTCAGGAACTGGTCCATGACCACACGCTCCACTATTTGTGGCCCAGACAGGGACTCCGGCTGTAGCCATTTCCTCACCAAGTGAATTAGGTCGAACATCTGCGATCTTGGGGGCCTCTCGTCTTGGAAGAACCAGCTGTGGACCCGCTGTGCTCGAACTGCCAAGGTGACACCAAGTCGCGCCAGGATTTCCCGCTTGACCTTTTCATAGTCTCCTGCTTCTGCTGACTCCAAATCATAGTAGGCCTTCTGCGATTCTCCAGACAGCAAGGGGGCGACCAGTCCTGCCCACTGGGTTTTGGGCCAACCTTCCCTCTCAGCGGTCCGTTCAAAGGTTAAGAGAAAGGCCTCTGGATCATCATCTGCAGTCATCTTGGAAAGAAAACGACCCACATGGATGGCTGAGGGCTTGTCTCCAACAACATTAACTTTATCAGGTGACCACTGTGCAAGCGTCTCTACAACCGCAGCCAGGGTTTTCCTATCCTCTTTTGCATCAGTGGCTAGCTGTTCAAACAGCCTCTGCGATAGCTCCTGTACAGCACCAATCTGTTGGCACAGCGCCTTGGTTTGCTCCTGTGCGATAGCGTTTGTTTGCTGCTGTGTAGCGTTTGCTTGATGCAGTGCAGCGTTTGCTTGTTGCTGTGCAGCATTGGATTGTTGCTGTGCAGCATTGGATATCACCAATTGTTTTAGGATTTCCTCCATGTTTAGTCACTCTAGGTACTGGCCTTTTAAGTAGTAACTTACTACAGCTGGTCGCAGTCTCCACCATATGTAACCTGGGGGACAGGTAGCAGGCACAAAGCTCCCTGGGATGAGTGGTCTTTCAGGCACAGATACCAAATCCAGTGGAATAGTGACAAACAGTGCGGTGTTTATTTGTGATATTTACAAGTCTATATACAGGTGCTGTACAGTGTTCCAAAAGAAACAAATAGGAACAAAAATAGCCAAAACAAAACCTAGCCGTGTCTCGGCACTAACTAAACAATATTTACAGATCCTAACTATTAAGCTGAGCAAGCCTACAGCTTGTCAGCTTCCACATACCTTTTTGCTCTCTTACACAGAAGTTCTCTGAGTATCCCAGGCCAAGAGCAAGGGCTGTCTTGCTCAGGTGAGCTTAAATTAGCCTGGGGGAGAGGACCAAGAACTGAACTGGACCATGGATCAGAGATCCCTGAACTTGTATGAGAGGAGCCTGGGAGATGTATAAACCCCGAACAGGACTTTTCCTGGCTCTCTCTGGGACGCTCTGCTACACCATCTACACATGGAACCTCTAGATCAGGATAATAGAGGAACTATCCATCTACACATGGAACCTCTAGATCAGGATAATAGAGGAACTATCCATCTACACATGGAACCTCTAGATCAGGATAATAGAGGGACTATCCATCTATACATGGAACCTCTAGATCAGGATAATAGAGAGACTATCCATCTACACATGGAACCTCTAGATCAGGATAATAGAGGGAATAACCATCTACACATGGAACCTCTAGATCAGGATAATAGAGGGCCTTTCATCTACACATGGAACCTCTAGATCTGGATAATAGAGGGACTATCCATCTACATATGGAACCTCTAGATCTGGATAATAGAAGGACTATCCATCTATACATGGAACCTCTAGATCAGGACAATAGAGGGCCTTTCATCTACACATGGAACCTCTAGATCTGGATAATAGAAGGACTATCCATCTATACATGGAACCTCTAGATCAGGATAATAGAGGGCCTTTCATCTACACATGGAACCTCTAGATCTGGATAATAGAGGGACTTTCCATCTACACATGGAACCTCTAGATCAGTATAATAGAGGGACTATCCATCTACACATGGAACCTCTAGATCAGGATAATAGAAGGACTATCCATCTATACATGGAACCTCTAGATCAGGATAATAGAAGGACTATCCATCTACACATGGAACCTCTAGATCGGGATAATAGAGGGACTATCCATCTATACATGGAACCTCTAGATCAGGATAATAGAAGGACTATCCATCTACACATGGAACCTCTAGATCGGGGTAATAGAGGGACTATCCATCTACATATGGAACCTCTAGATCAGGATAATAGAGGGACAGTCTGCCTACATATGGGACCTTTAAACCAGGATAAAAAATGGACTGTCTGTCTAGAAATCGGATATGTAGTCCAGGTGTGAACATTCGCCCCTCACTCTGTTAGGAAAGGGGACATTTGTTCGGTGTTCGATCTCTGTCCACATGTTGGTAATATCGCATTGCTTGATCTCTCTGAACAGTAAGATTTTCATATTTCGCCTTCAGTCTCTCGTTTTCCTCCAGCAGGGTGGCATAGTTTTGCCACATCTGTGGTGGGACCTCCTCATTGGCCTCTGGTGGTCTTCTGGCACTACAAATGGAAGGAGGAATATTAGTGAGAAACAGATGATCTGTATATAGTGATGGAGGAATAACCCAACCTTGTTGCACATTGTCCCTTCCATCGCCTCCCATACCTCAGCTCTGCCACCGTCTGCAGCAGGTTTTGGTTCTCCGTTTGCAGAAACTGATTTTTCTCCTGAATTTCCTGCTTTTCTAGTGTCAGCAGAGCCACGTCATGGAACAGCTGATTGTTCTCCTCCGAGACATCGGACAAGTTCCTATCCCTGTAAGGGAACACACAGCAGATAGGGGGCGCTGATTAACTTCACAGGCTAAAAACTGCCACTTCCAGTGCCTTACCAAAACACACAAACCTGCACGGGTTGTATAAACGTTATTGTGGAGTGAGGAAGCAACAGAAAAATCCCAGGAGCCAGAGGAGCACCAACGTATCCAAGTACCACTGACACCTGAAAGACAATTTCACTTTGTCTCTTTACAGGTCATACACAGCGCTCTCCAAACTGCTGCCCGAGGGCCGGATGTGGCCCTTTGCTTGCCTTTATTAGGCCCTTGAGGGACTATTTCTCCTACTTACACCACTGATGGGGCACTATTCTTCCCGCTGACACCAATGATGGGGCCCTATTCCTACCAGTGATGGGGCACTATTCCTCCCACTCACACCAACAATGGGGCACTATTCCTCCCACTGACACCAGTGATGGGACACTATTCCTCCCACTGACATCAGTGATGGTGCACTATTCCTCCCACTGATACCAATGATGGGGCACTATTCCTCCCACTGATACCAATGATGGGACACTATTCCTCCCACTGATACCAATGATGGGACACTATTCCTCCCACTGACACCAATGATGGGGCACTATTCCTCCCACTGACACCAATGATGGGGCACTATTCCTCCCACTGATACCAATGATGGGACACTATTCCTCCCACTGACACCAATGATGGGGCACTATTCCTCCCACTGATACCAATGATGGGACACTATTCCTCCCACTGACACCAATGATGGGGCACTATTCCTCCCACTGACACCAATGATGGGGCACTATTCCTCTCACTGACACCAATGATGGGACACTATTCCTCCCACTGACACCAATGATGGGGCACTATTCCTCCCACTTACACCAATGATGGGACACTATTGATCTTTTATTAAAAGAATCAAGCAACCAATTTTATACAAAAGTAAAAAACAAAACTATAGTACAAAACTTCAACAGAAATCCAAGGAATACACATCCATGTTCAGAATATATACAATATATACATAATCCACTACCAAAATTATTTACATAAAGCAGCAGAGAGGGCCTAAGAGGCACAACCCATCACCTATGTACGCAGCCATTTATCAAAAATTAATCCAAAAAAAAAATAATCTAGGGTGATAAGAGACAGACAGCCACACCCGGGAAAGAGACTCCTGGCAGTCAGGGAGGCTTGAAACCCCTCCACGCCTTCAACCAAGCCCCCTGACTCCGCTTGTCTCTCTCAAGTACCCGAATCTTCTCCACCTCATGCAAAATGTCATACACCACCACCTGAACAGGAAGGATTTTACGCCGAATGCAGACCTGACACCGTGCGTTCCAAGTGAAATAACGGACTACTAGGCTAACTAGAAAAAGTGTATCTAAACAAAAAACCCCACCAGTATTGAATGCTCCGTACACCCACTCAGCATAACCCAGCCTGGAGAGGAAAGGGACACCGAGGGCCCGTCCCACCTGTTTGTACACCTCTATGTTAAAAGGGCAATGAAGCAGAAAATGGTCCATAGTCTCCTCCTCACCTGCACACTCCTCCCGAGGACAGCTACGATCCACCCCACTGCGGAATTTCAAATTGCCCCTAACATAGAGTCTCCCATGGAAGCACAACCAGGCCAGATCCCTGAATTTAGGGGGTACTCTGTCCAAATTAATAAGTCTTAACCCTGCCCTCAAAACTGGGCCTGGGCAATCCCTTAAGGCCAGTGGGTCATGAAAGACTTCGCTCAAGACTCGACTCATAAGGACTTTCCTCGGAACCGATCTGAGATCTTCAGCTGACAATCGCCACTGCCGTAGTAACTTCAGGCACGGAGCGACATAGGCTGGTAGCTGACCACGATGACCCCTGAGATTCTTCACTTGGCCACCTTCTTCCCAAAGTCGTAGAAAAGGCCTAAACCAAGATCTAAATATGCCTGCCCATCCAGGAGGTTCCACTGCAAGCATATTACCAATATTAAACTTGAGAAAAAGCAGTGAAAAGAAAAGAACTGGGTTGACCATACCTAAGCCACCCTCCCTCCTGGATAGATAGGTGACATTCCTCTTGATGGGGTTCAGTCTGTTCCCCCACAACATCTGGAAGAACACACTACTGACCCTAGCATAGAGAGACACTGGCAAGATGCAGACAAAGCTGACATATAAGAAGATCGGAATCAGGTAAGTCTTAATCAGATCAACCCTTTCCCTCATAGATAACTTCCATCTCTTCCAGCTGACCACCTTAGTATTGGCAATTTCCAGTCTGCCTTCCCAGTTTTTGAGGCCATAATCGCCAGGTCCAAATTCAATGCCTAAAATCTTAATTCTTTCCTGGAGCACTGGAAAGGTGTCCGGGAGATCAAACCCCTCACCTTCCTTTCCCATCCAGAAAACTTCACTCTTTTCCTGATTGATCTTGGAGCCTGATGCTTCAGAATACCGTGATGTCAGAGAGACCACCTCCTCTGCTTCATCCGCCCCAGTGACAATCACCGACACATCGTCCGCATAGGCAACAACCCTCAAAGGCGGCTCACCCGGAAGCCCCACTGGCACCCCACACAACATGCCGCTCTCTAGCCTCCTGATGAAGGGGTCGATTGCAAACACATAGAGCAGGGGACTCAGGGGACAACCCTGGCGCACCCCGGAGCCAACCTCAAAGGACTGCCCAACCCAACCATTAACAAGAGGAAAGCTCTCTGCCCCCTCATACAAGACTTTTAACCAATCGACAAAACCACCCGGCAGACCGTACTTACTAAGGAGCAACCACAGGTACTCATGGTTAACACGATCAAAAGCCTTTGCCTGATCCAATGTCAGCAAATACTTTCCCCAGCCTGCAGCCCTGCACCGCTCCAAGGCCTCCCGGACAGCTAAAACTGCTGTGAAGGTGCACCTACCCTGGACCGAACAGTGCTGATGGCGAGAAAGCAAAGACTCTGCTACTGACGATAGGCGCCAGAAAATGATCTTTGCCAGTATCTTTCTATCGACATTAAGAAGGCTGATGGGGCGCCAATTCTCAATCATCGAAGGATCTTTACCCTTTGAAAGAAGAATCACAGCTGAGTGCCTCATGGAAGAGGGAAGTACCCCCTCAGCAAGGCAACTGTTAAAAACCTCTACCAAATGTGGGGCCAGAATAGACTTAAAAGCTTTGTAAAACTCAGCCGTCAAGCCATCCGGTCCAGGTGACTTTTTGATGGCAAGCTGTTCAATTGCCCTTATCACCTCTTCAACTGTGATCTCCTCTGTCAAATTCATCAATGGGACATCTTCATCATTTAGACCTGGAGTAGAGTCCAAAAAGCTTTCCATCTTGTCACGGTCAAGCTCTTTCCTCCCAAGAAGGTCAGCATAAAAGGACCTCACGACCTCCAGAATCCCCGACCTGGACTTTGTCAAGGAACCTGTACTGTCCTTAAGGCCAACAACCGTTTTAACAGCTACACCTTGTTTGCAGTTCTGGTAAGGGTCAGGCGAGTGGTACTTCCCATAGTCCCTCTCCAGAACCAAAGAGGCATGCCGGTCATATTGACAATTCCTGAGAAGGAGTTTCACTTCGGAGATTGCCCCAGGATCTCCTCCTCTCGAGACAAGAATATCCAGCTTCCTCCGTAAACGTTGGTAGGTCATGTATTTATTAAACTGCTTTCTATTGGCTAGGCCCCTGAAGAATCCAGCGATCCTCTTTTTGGTCAGCTCCCACCACTCAGCCTTGCTGCTACAAAAGTCCAGGATGGTCACCTGTGCCTGAAAGAATTCCTCAAAGGATTGTCTAACATGTTCTTCCTTGAGTAGAGTCGAATTCAATCTCCAGATGCCCTTACCCCTCTGAGGGGCGTCTGAAGCATTCAGGACCACAGATAGCATACAGTGATCAGAGAACTCTACTGCCTGCACCACTGGGGGTGAGAAAGCAGAGGTCTCCTTCAAAAAAAACCTATCTATTCTACTCTGACTATTACCTCGATGAAAGGTGAACCCAGTGTCATCCGGGAGGTGCTTAATGTGCACATCCACAAGACCAGCATCCCTAACCATACTATTTAAAAAAGCGCTATCATATCCCAGCCTGTCCTTGAAGTCCTTCCTGTCCTTGGGCCTAGTTACTGTATTAAAGTCACCTCCAAAGACCACTTGCCGGGATGTAAAAAGAAATGGCTTGATCCTTGTAAAAAGGCATTTCCTGTCCCACTTTGTGTGTGGTCCATAAACATTAATTAAGCGCAATTCCTGCCCTCCCACAAGGACGTCTAAGACCATACATCTCCCAATCTCCACCTCAATTACCCGCCGGACAGTTACCATGCCGGTTTTAAACAACACCGCCACACCGCCGTAAGGCTCGGCCGCAAGAGACCAGTAAGATGGACCATACCTCCACTCTCTCTTGGCCATATGAATATCTGCCAAGGAGGTGAGCCTAGTCTCTTGCAAAAATAAAATTTCAGCATCTAATTGGCTGAACAAAAAGAAGGCCATAGAACGAGCTCTTACTGACTTAATGCTGGCGACATTTATTGTCACCACTTTTAACGGAGGGGGAACCGCCATTTGGGTTATTGGGTGGTTTGCTTCTTAGCTCCCCTCTGCTGCTCATCACCAGAAGCCTCTCTCTTTCTTGAGGCCGCCTCAAACTCCATTTCGGAATCAGAACTTCGCTCCGAAGAAGCTCCAGATGAAGAGATATCCCAATTAGAGGACCTATACCGGTTGGAGACAGGCACTGGAGCCTGTTCTGTCCTCACCAACTGCTTCTTCCGCTTCCCAACCTTCCTTCTCTCCTCCAGGTACTGCAGGTCAGCTTCAGAGATGCCCTCATCTCTTACTTTTTTCTGTGAAGTCTTTACAGAAGACTTCTTTACAGAGGAAGAAGCAACCTTTTTAGTACCCACTACCACTCCTGGTGGGGGGGTGCTCCCTTTGAATCAGACTTAGAAGGGGTAGACTCCTGGGGGGTAACTGACTCAGGGGGCACAGACTTGGAAGGTTCTGACACAAGAGGAGAGGGTACAGTAGGCGGGGGGGAGACAGAGACAGATACAGAAGGAATACTTACAGACACATGAGGGGTGGCCACAGGAACTGGAGAGGGATCCTGAGCAGGACCAGGGGAGTCAGTCACCGCAGAGGAGGATGGTACACCAGGGGCCTCACCCTCCATCCTGTCCAGCCTTGACATGTCATCTATTACCTCCTTCTCCATATTGTGCCAGGCTTCAGGACATCTGCTGTAGGGGTGGCCAAGGCGCAGGCACAGGTTGCACCTGATCATTTCGGTGCAGTCCTTAGCCATATGACCCTGACCCCGACACACTGAACATATCAAGGCTGAACAGGAGGAACTCAAATGCCCCTTTTCTCCACAGCGGTGACACAGCTTCGGCTGACCAGGGTAAAAAACAGTCATCCTATCCCTCCCTATAAAAGCTGAGGAGGGCAGGTGACGGACAACATTCCCATCCCTGGCCAACCTGACTGTAACCGACCAACCCCCAGTCCAGATGTTACGCTCATCAAGGATTTTATTGGGCTTGGTCAAAACCTCCCCATAGTTCCTTAACCAAACCTCTAGATCCCGGGCAGGGACACTCTCATTAGTGAGGATAATTGTGATTTTTTTTACTGTAGACCTCTGAGAAACTGCAACTGGGGCCAGACCTTCCCATTCAGGTCTTGACCTGCAACGAGCCTCATATCTCTCCCAGAACAGGTCAAGACCCTCTGGCCTGGTGAAGCTAACTGTATAATCCCGTGTCCCAGCAACATGTATAAAGGCATACAGATCATTTGCCCCAAAACCCATCTCTAAAATCAAATCCACCACTGCACGCCGTGCTGGAGGGATCGCACCACCTTCCCATTTCAGAATAACAACATTACGTCTGGGACCCCCAGCAGAAGCCAGAGACCCAAGACCAGATCCTGGGGTGCTCAAAGTGGTAGCCTGTAGGGGAAAACCCCGCTTGGGGGCAGAGCTACCAGGAGCAGAGCGTACCACCTGAGCAAAGGTAAGTTTTTCAGGGCCAAGGCCCCACACTGAAGTCATAGCAGTCTGTACATCATTATCAACTGTCTGAACTGAACTGGCAGAATCCATAGCAGGACGATTGTCCATCACACTGATACTGGGGTGATTGTTATCAGTCACAGCAATATTCAATTTCCCATCAGGAAAGGTCACAGTTTCTGCTGCAATACCAGCTGTCTCCTGATGCTGCGCTGTAGAGTCCTCAGCAGCAGTGGGGCAAACAGCTTTGGACTCACCTAAAGAAGGGTTAATGGGCTCTGCTGACACCTGTGGTTCTTCTACAGAAATGACATTTTTTAAAAGTAACTCTTGCTGCATTGCAGCATCAGCAAGCACAACATTGCTGCACACAGGATCAGCAGCCTGATTGTCATTAGGCACATTGTCAGTGTTGAAAGGCACAAAAACAGTCTTATCCACAACATGGGGCTTGGCAGTCTTTACCTTATCAGGTACATCATCAGTAATGTCCTCTTCATTAAACATTAACTGATTCCTCCGCATAGGAGACTCCATTACCTGGATGGCCCTGAGCATGCCTCCTGAGTCCTGGGAAGGCATGGGGCTGCTTACCTCTCCCTGAGGGGGCAGGGGGTCAGAACTGGGGGTCTCCTCCTCCACCTCCATCTTTGTCATTCTTCCAAACCTCCTGTCATTTCCAAACTTCTCCTTAAATGGCCCATCTCTGCCTTCCATCATGGCCACAATGGTCTCCTGATGGTCCACACGGACTTTGGCCAACTGGATCTCCGGATCCATGGATCCACGCTTCTGGCTGTGTAAGCCCTCCCGCTGCCTTCGCAGACGCTTCAGCTCCGCTCGTAGCTTGTAAAGCTTATCCCTCTCCCTATTTAGGACCTTAATCCCGGCCACCACTCGCTCCCGAATGGCTTCGGAACCTTCATCCCCACCAGGGGTAGAGAGATCAGCTTGTACAGGGGCAGGCATGTCACCCGACGGCCCAGGAGATGGCTGTGAGCTTCCAGCAGGAGAGGCCCTGCTGGACTCCATGGCTTCCCCAGAAAGGGGCCAGGAGAGCTGGGATAGATTTCCTCACCAGTTCCCTCTCACACGGATCAGCAGCAGCTCCAGAGAGACAGCCTCCTCCTGACACACCTGTGCTCCAATGATGGGTGGGGCACTATTCCTCCCACTGACACCAATGATGGGGCACTATTTCTCCTACTGACACCAGTGATGGGGCACTATTCGTCCCATCGACACCAGTGATGGGGCACTATTGTCCCGTGACACCAGTGATGGGGCACTATTCCTCCCGCTGACACCGGTGATGGGGCACTATTCGACCCGGTGATACCAATGATGGGGCACTATTCTTCACATTGACACCAGTGATGGGGCACTATTCCTTCCACTGATACCAATGATGGGACACTATTCCTCCCACTGTCCACTAAGCCGGAGGCATTATTTCTTCTACACTGACTGGCCACAATCGGCCCCCCTAAACTCTGAAGGACTGTAAAGTTATGTGTAGTATGTAGGGACCCCCCGGTGTGATATGAGTGCAGACGGATATACAAAGTCTCTTCTGCATTGACATTTCTTACCTTCCTGTACACTGAGCTGTGCACACCACCTAGTACAGGATGACAGGTGCACTTACCTGATAATGTCAATCCTCTGTGTCATCTTACAGTTCTCCTCTATTAGATGGAGACTGTCCTCCTCCAGTTCTTCCTTCTCTAGGCTCAGGTAGGCCACGTCGTGCAGCAGTTGCTCGTGTTCTCTGTGCAGCTTCCTGTTAGCTCTTATGTGGTATAGAGCCTGGAGTAGAGCGATAAGAACCACAAACACCAATGCCACCATCACCGGCTGCTGGGCGAGGAAGAACCAGGCGGTGTGCAGGATGGACCTCATCCTAGGCAGGAGAAGACCTCACGTCACAATGTGTCCTCCAGGAGGGTTCCTCCTTCTATGGACTTTGAACAGATTCAGGCGTTCAAATGAATTCTATGCGGGGCGGCTGGCTGCATTATTCTCCTCGTATTTCATTGACCAGCAAGTCCTTATTCTACTGTCCCTGACCCAGAGGGTTGTAGACATTGGGGGGAGATTTACTAAAACTGGAGAGTGCAGAATCTGGAGCAGCTCTGCATAGAAACCAATCAGCTTCCAGGTTTTATTGTCAAAGCTTCATTGAAGAAGCTGAAGTTGGCTGATTGGCTCCCATGCACAGTTGTACCACATTCTTCACTCTCCAGTTTTACCCCCCTGTAGTGTCCCAGTGCTCCAACCACCGGGGATCAAACCTGCAAAAATCTTCATTTAACCCTTTCGCTGCCTGGTACATACGTCGTAGAGCGGGGGGTTTGGCTGCAGCCACCTGGATTCCAGCCTGTCAGGTGAAAGCATTTGGGTACCCAACCATGCTTTCAGGGCTCCACTTGCCCATCTGTGGGCCCGGGACCGGCATGGCGGGTGGAGGGGAGGGAGGAGAGCGGACACACATTCACTCCCCTACCCTTCTTGTTGTGACTTGGAAAGCGATGTGTATGATGTCACCTCCGGGTCAGCCTATCCGTGTGATCACGGGAGACATTGGGAGTCTTTTAGACCCTGCATGTCTCATTAAAGAGAACCGGTCGCATAAAAACATCACATAGGGGACTTTTTGCCCTCTATGTGATGGAAAAAAAAAAGTTACACCCAAAAGCATTAAAATCCCTCTCCCAAAAATATTGAGGCCTCCTCACTTCCACATATACGCACGTATGAATGTAAACAAATAGGTCGGGGGCGCCTATGTGTGGAAAACGTCAATTGCGATATACATGTTACATATCGCTTCGCACCCCGGAGTGAGAGCAATAATTCTAGCACAAGACCTACTCCGTAACACTAAACTGATACCTATAAGGTGCTTTTGTAACGTCGCCTATAGAAAATATAGGGTACTGAAGTTTGTCGCCATTTCACAGGCACACACAAAGTTAAGGTTTGGCATGTTGGGTATCTATTTACTCGACACAACCTTGTCTTTTATATTCTACCAAAAATGTGGGTAATTTATTGCATTTGTGCCCCCTAAAATTCACTTTAGTGTGTGGTTTTTTTTCTGAAATTTCCAGTTTCCTAGACCTTTGCGTTAATAGCGTGTGACGTAAAAAAAAATGTTACTACCACTATTTTATTCTCTAGGGTTTCTGCATTCAGAAAACATATCATGTTTGGGGGTTTCATGTCATTTTCAGGGCTAAAAACACAAAAACAGCTCTGGCAGCGAAAAGCCTAAAAGAAATACAAATTGTCCATTTCACTCCTCTGTGCATCTCTCATCTCCCAATAGCAACCAATTTGGCTACTTTCACACCACTCTGTATCAAAGTATTTTTAAAGTGCCTGATACAGTGCTGACATGACAGCCCCCTCCCCCACCCCCACCCGATATCCTAGCATAGATGCTGGTGGAATGTGAGCAATGGTTAGAGGAGAGTGAGGCTCTCGTTATTCATAGCGGAGGGCTGGACTACATATTGGCTTCTACAGAGACAAACAGACATAGAACTGACCCAATCTCCTGTGTGGGGACTCCGACTGATTGCAAGCTCACAGGTCACAAGAGAGACGTGCAGCCAATGATGAGAGGACGGAGCTGACACTACTGCAGGACAGCAGAGGGGAGAAGGCAGCTCAGTGAAAGAGGAAGAGGGGAGAAGGCAGCTCAGTGGAGGAGGAAGAGGGGAGAAGGCAGCTCAGTGGAGGAGGAAGAGGGGAGAAGTCTGCTCAGTGGAGGAGGAAGAGGGGAGAAGTCAGCTCAGTGGAGGAGGAAGAGGGGAGAGGGCAGCTCAGTGGAGGAGGAAGAGGGGAGAAGTCAGCTCGGTGGAGGAGGAAGAGGGGAGAAGTCAGCTCAGTGGAGGAGGAAGAGGGGAGAGGGAAGCTCAGTGGAGGAGGAAGAGGGGAGAAGTCAGCTCAGTGGAGGAGGAAGAGGGGAGAAGTCAGCTCGGTGGAGGAGGAAGAGGGGAGAAGTCTGCTCGGTGGAGGAGGAAGAGGGGGGAAGACTGCTCAGTGGAGGAGGAAGAGGGGAGAAGTCAGCTCAGTGGAGGAGGAAGAGGGGAGAAGTCTGCTCAGTGGAGGAGGAAGAGAGGAGAAGTCTGCTCGGTAGAGGAGGAAGAGGGGGGAAGACTGCTCAGTGGAGGAGGAAGAGGGGAGAAGTCAGCTCAGTGGAGGAGGAAGAGGGGAGAAGTCAGCTCGGTGGAGGAGGAAGAGGGGGGGAAGACTGCTTGGTGGAGGAGGAAGAGGGGAGAAGTCAGCTCAGTGGAGGAGGAAGAGGGGAGAAGTCTGCTCAGTGGAGGAGGAAGAGGGGAGAAGTCAGCTCGGTGGAGGAGGAAGAGGGGGGGAAGACTGCTTGGTGGAGGAGGAAGAGGGGAGAAGTCAGCTCAGTGGAGGAGGAAGAGGGGAGAAGTCTGCTCAGTGGAGGAGGAAGAGGGGAGAAGTCAGCTCGGTGGAGGAGGAAGAGGAGAGAAGTCAGCTCGGTGGAGGAGGAAGAGGGGGGAAGTCTGCTTCGTGGAGGAGGAAGAGGGGAGAAGTCTGCTCGGTGGAGGAGGAAGAGGGGAGAAGTCTGCTCGGTGGAGGAGGAAGAGGGGAGAAGTCTGCTCGGTGGAGGAGGAAGAGGGGAGAAGTCTGCTCGGTGGAGGAGGAAGAGGGGAGAAGTCAGCTCGGTGGAGGAGGAAGAGGAGAGAAGTCAGCTCAGTGGAGGAGGAAGAGGGGAGAAGACTGCTCAGTGGAGGAGGAAGAGGGGAGAAGTCAGCTCGGTGGAGGAGGAAGAGGGGGGAAGTCTGCTTCGTGGAGGAGGAAGAGGGGGGAAGTCTGCTTCGTGGAGGAGGAAGAGGGGAGAAGTCTGCTCGGTGGAGGAGGAAGAGGGGAGAAGTCTGCTCGGTGGAGGAGGAAGAGGGGAGAAGTCTGCTCGGTGGAGGAGGAAGAGGGGAGAAGTCAGCTCGGTGGAGGAGGAAGAGGAGAGAAGTCAGCTCAGTGGAGGAGGAAGAGGGGAGAAGACTGCTCAGTGGGGGAGGAAGAGGGGAGAAGTCAGCTCAGTGGAGGAGGAAGAGGGGAGAAGTCAGCTCGGTGGAGGAGGAAGAGGGGGGGAAGACTGCTTGGTGGAGGAGGAAGAGGGGAGAAGTCAGCTCAGTGGAGGAGGAAGAGGGGGGAAGTCTGCTTTGTGGAGGAGGAAGAGGGGAGAAGTCAGCTCGGTGGAGGAGGAAGAGGGGAGAAGTCTGCTCGGTGGAGGAGGAAGAGGGGAGAAGTCAGCTCGGTGGAGGAGGAAGAGGGGGGAAGTCAGCTCGGTGGAGGAGGAAGAGGGGAGAAGTCTGCTCGGTGGAGGAGTAAGAGGGGAGAAGTCAGCTCGGTGGAGGAGGAAGAGGGGAGAAGTCTGCTCGGTGGAGGAGGAAGAGGAGAGAAGTCAGCTCGGTGGAGGAGGAAGAGGGGGGAAGTCTGCTTCGTGGAGGAGGAAGAGGGGAGAAGTCAGCTCAGTGGAGGATGAAGAGGGGAGAAGTCTGCTCGGTGGAGAAGGAAGAGGGGAGAAGTCTGCTCGGTGGAGGAGGAAGAGGGGAGAAGTCTGCTCGGTGGAGGAGGAAGAGGAGGGAAGTCTGCTCAGTGGAGGAGGAAGAGGGGAAAGGGCAGCTCAGTGGAGGAGGAAGAGGGGAGAAGTCAGCTCGGTGGAGGAGGAAGAGGGGAGAAGTCAGCTCGGTGGAGGAGGAAGAGGGGAGAAGGCAGCTCAGTGGAGGAGGAAGAGGGGAGAAGTCTGCTCAGTGGACGATGAAGAGGGGAGAAGTCAGCTCGGTGGAGGAGGAAGAGGGGAGAAGTCAGCTCAGTGGAGGAGGAAGAGGGGAGAAGTCAGCTCAGTGGAGGAGGAAGAGGGGAGAAGTCAGCTCAGTGGAGGAGGAAGAGGGGAGAAGTCAGCTCAGTGGAGGAGGAAGAGGGGAGAAGTCAGCTCGGTGGAGGAGGAAGAGGGGGGGAAGACTGCTTGGTGGAGGAGGAAGAGGGGAGAAGTCAGCTCAGTGGAGGAGGAAGAGGGGAGAAGTCAACTCAGTGGAGGAGGAAGAGGGGAGAAGTCTGCTCGGTGGAGGAGGAAGAGGGGGGAAGACTGCTCGGTGGAGGAGGAAGAGGGGAGAAGTCAGCTCAGTGGAGGAAGAAGAGGGGAGACGGCAGCTCAGTGGAGGAGGAAGAGGGGAGAAGTCAGCTCAGTGGAGGAGGAAGAGGGGAGAAGTCTGCTTGGTGGAGGAGGAAGAGGGGAGAAGTCAGCTCAGTGGAGGAGGAAGAGGGGAGAAGTCTGCTCGGTGGAGGAGGAAGAGGGGGGAAGACTGCTCGGTGGAGGAAGAAGAGGGGAGAAGTCTGCTCGGTGGAGGAGGAAGAGGGGAGAAGTCTGCTCAGTGGAGGAGGAAGAGGGGAGAAGTCTGCTCAGTGGAGGAGGAAGAGGGGGGAAGTCTGCTCAGTGGAGGAGGAAGAGGGGAGAAGTCTGCTCGGTGGAGGAAGAAGAGGGGAGACGGCAGCTCACTGTAGGGCGGCTGGAAGAGGAAGTGGTCACACATGTATATTTTTGAACTCTCAGCGTGTTCTATTATGCTCGGGGTTGGGTGTAGCACTTTCTGTTTGTATTGCACACAGTGTGACGGTGTATTCCCTCCATACAGGGATCCATGGATTACACACCTGAAGTCACAGCACCACCTTTAGTATGGGATAGAGTAGAGAAGAGTTTCTTAACCTTTTTTGCAGTCAAGTCACCCTTTGATATTCCGTCTCGATGCATCCTATTCTAAAATGTAAAAAAAGGAAATTGAATACGTTTTTCATAACACAGCAGCATCTACACACGTAGGACACCCAACATTAGAGGTAACTTATTCCTCCAAAGCAAAGACACCTTTACATACTGGTACTGACTAGTATTTCAGTATTTCTCTTCTCCCTCCATTTCTCTCCCTCAGCTGACCTTGCCCCAGTGCTGAGAAGAGAGGCAAACAAGGACCTCTTTTGGGCACCCAACATCGTCTTTATCAACCCATCATGCCATCGGTGGTTAGCTGGTCCGCACGGTGCCCAAGGTTTTTAATGCTGCACAATAAAAAAATCTTCGACTTTGTGTAACAAAGAGGCAGGCTTGATCCATCCTCTGGCCTGCTGACGACAATTTTTGAGGGCAATTTGTAGGCGTTTTGCCAAGGCCCTCCTGAAGAGCCCAGAAGAGGCACCACGGTTGAAAAAGGCTGGAGTAGAGAATAGTTATTTTCTATAAGCTGGGTACACACTATGAGAAAATCTCGTACAGTGGGTACACAATTCTCCACATCAGATTCAGACATTAACCACTTCAGCCCCGGAAGGATTTACCCCCTTAATGACCAGGCCATTTTTTGCGATACGGCACTGCGTCGCTTTAACTGACAATTGCGCGGTCGTGCGACGTTGTATACAAACAAAATTGACGTCTTTTTTTCCCACAAATAGAGCTTTCTTTTGGTGGTATTTGATCACCTCTGCGGTTTTTATTTTTTGAGCTATAAACAAAGAAAGACCAACAATTTCGAAAAAAACAAACAATATTTTTAACTTTTTGCTCTAATAAATATCCCAAAAAATAAATAAATACATTTCTTCATCAGTTTGGGCCGATATGTATTCTTCTGCATAATTTTGGTAAAAAAATCGCAATAAGCGTAAATTGATCGGTTTGCGCAAAAGTTATAGCGTCTACAAAATAGGGGATAGATTTATGGCATTTTTATTATTATTATTATTATTTTACTAGTAATGGCAGTGATCAGCGATTTTTAGCGGGACTGCGACATTGCAGCGGATAGATCGGACACTTTTGACACTTTTTTGGGGACCAGTGACATTCTTACAGTGATCATAGCTAAAAATAGCCACTAATTCCTGTATAAATGTCACTGGCAGGGAAGGGGATCGCACTAGGGGGCGATCAAGGGGTTAAGTGTGTTCCCTAGAGAGTGATTCTAACGGTGGGGGGACTGACAGGGAGTAGAGAGAGATCGCTGTTCCTAATCACTATTCCCCTGCCAGAATCTGTCAACGCAAACAAACAGATCCCCGTTCTGGCTCTCTGTGGAGCGATCGCGGGTGGCCGACGTTCAGCTATGGCGATTCGCACAGCCGAGCCAACCTGCCGCCGTATAACTGGTCGGCAAGCGGTTAAAAGGGACCAACTCCAAAACTTTTCTCCGGGGTGTACAGAACTAACGATTTTCATTTATAGTGGTTCTAAAGCTTAAACTTTTTATTACATTAATGTATTGTATTAAAGTAATTCTAAAGTTTTTTTTCTTCTTTCTAATATAACAAACCTTTTATACTTGCCTGTTCTGTGTAATGGTTTTGCACAGAGCAACCCCGATCCTCCTCTTCTTGGGTCCCCTGGCCCCTCCCTCCTTGCCAGATGCCCCCTCGGCAAACGGCTTACTATGGGGGCACACGGAGCCACTGCTTGGCCCCACCCCCTGATTGGCTCACTGGCTGTGATTGACAGCCAATGGCTCCCGCTGCTCCCAAAAGCCAATTGAGGGTGCGAGTCACCGGAGAGCCAAGGCTCTTGTGGACATCGCTGGATGGAGATGGGGCTCAGGTAAGTATTAGGGGGGGGGGGGGGGCTGCTGCACACAGAAGGTTTTTTTTTACCTTCATACATAGGCTTTGTGCCTTTTACAACCACTTTCACCACTTCATGCCGACATAACACATATATGTGGCCTCACTGGACTGGCCTTTTTTTTTTTTTCACGTGGGGCCGCATATACGTGTTTCGCCCTTTGTGCTCCGGCACGCTCCCAGCGCAGCACAGAGACCGGGGTCTCACGGAGAGCCCTGGGCCCAGTATTAACGATCGGGACCCTGATCTCCCGATTCCGGGTCACCTGAACGCTGTGGTCGCCTCTGATTGGCTACCACAGTAATCAGTCACTGTGAAGCCCGCCCCTGTGTTTTTTCTTTCTGTGAATGAAGAAGGATGATAAAATGTATCTTTCTCGCTCCTTGCAGAAAGGAAAAAAAAAAGTCTGTTAAAAAAAAAAGTAAAATAAAGAAAAGAAAAAATAAAGAAAAATACCTAGATCAAGTTTTGATCTAGGTCAATGCCAGGGGTTAGGGTTATGGGTCAAAGGTCTGTGTCAGTATATTTTGGAAAGGATTAAATGAGTGTTATGCCGCGTACACAGGAGCGGAATGTCCGACAGAAAAAGTCTTGACGGAAGCTTTTCATCGTATATACCGATCGTGTGTGGGGCCTCATCAGACTCTTTTTTTGGAAAAATCTGACGGGCCTAGAAATGGAAAATGTTCTAAATCTTTCCGACGGACCCAATTCCTATCCGAAATCCGATCGTCTGTATGGTGGTCCGATGGACCAAAAACAACGCATGCTCTGAAGCAAGTACGAGACGGAAGCTATTGGCTACTGGCTATTGAACTTCCTTTTTCTAGTCCCGTTGTAAGCGTTGTTCGTCACCGCGTTCTGGACGGTCGGACTTTGGGTTGTGTAGGAAAGACCGCTTGAATGGAATACCGTTGACGGCTAAACCGGTGGTGTGTACGCGGCATTAGTGTAGGTGTGTTTTTTGGTAAGACAAGGGAAAAAAAAAAAAGCAAAAAAACGATTGTTTCTGGGCTGTACTCCAGGTACAAACAACAACCAACATACACATATGTAGTATCGCTGTGATCGTCCGGAGTGGGAGAATTTGGGTTGCTCTTTGGTGGTGGGTTATGGTAGTAACAAGAAATATACAGCTAAATTGAAAAAAAAATTTTTTTTTACTAATTTGGGCCAGTTTTCCTTTTATAATAAAAAAAAAATCAGGCGATATCCACAACCATTTACCACCAAATGGAAGCCCAATTTGTCCTGAAGAAAACGCGGTATAACCTACCGGGATGCACAAAGTCGCTGTGATGAAATGTACAGTTTTACTAACACAGGTCAAAGTTGCAAAATTGGGCATTAAGATTTGTTTCACCCTAATGCCGCGTACACACGAGCGGACTTTCCGGCAGACTTGGTCCGGTGGACCGGACTCCGTCGGACAATTCGATCGTGTGTGGGCTCCAGCGGACTTTTTTTTCCCCAAAAGTCCGACGGACCTAGTAATAAAACATGTTTCAAATCTTTCTATCTTTCTATCCAATCAGTACATGAGACACCAGCCGGAGCTGGTGTGCTCATTCCAATCGTGGGAATAACGGAGCTCAGGTAAGTGTAAGGGGGGCTTGGGGGCGCTGCTGCAGCAAAGAAGGTTTTGGAAAAATGGCGGAAAAATGGCGGGGGGTTTACAACCCCTTTAAGGTTAAAAATGTGCAGCCCTCATTGGATCCAGTGCTGTGCACATTTGCAGCTCTTCTCTATCCTCACTACCGTGTCTCTCTGGCTTTGCCCATTAGCTCCCGCTGCTGTCAATCAAAACCGGTGATGGGGGGGGGGGGTGAGTCCTGCTGTCTGGGTCAATTTATGCAGCAGTGAGGCTCAGGAGCGAGCACACACACAAGTGCCACAACGGGTAGCGGCTTCCCATGGGGGCACTGGACAGAGAGGTGGAGCCAGGAGCACTGGCGCGGGACCCGAGAAGAGGAGGTTCGGGGGGCGCTCTGTGCAGAGTAGGTAAGTATAGACAAGTTTGTTCTAAAAAAATTAATAAAATACTTTTACAAGCACTATTTTTTTTTTAGCTAGAAAAAGAGTTTATTGAGAACCGACAAACAATAGTTTCACATTCCGGAGAAATGTCACACATTACTTTGCAGAAAGTTTTCTACTTCAACAGACAAAATATTTAGAGATACGAGTATGCGAGGCATACTAGCACATTAGGCTATTCATTGTCTTGCAGGGTTTTTTTTTTTTTCCGGTTTACTACCGATTTAATTGGGGGTGCAATGTACTCGTAATAGTATATTTAATTGTAACAATCTTTGGGTTACATTAAAAGAACTACTACAGACAGACTCCAAGGCCTCAGTCCAGTGATCTCCAGTGATGGCACCTACATCCTTCTCCCATTTCTCCCATGGCTGTATTAGGAAATCTATCCAAATAGTCCCCCAACAGCATCGCTTTTCACCTTGAGATAAAACCTTTGGTGGAGATGGAGTGCTGCATCATGTTAAATATAGGGGTCGGAGATAATATAGAAGAGACCAAAGAGGGCGGAGCCTTAATAGCATGCTGGGTTTAGATATAAGGGAAATGCATGGTAGATGACAGACCATACCGAGATTGCAGATGGTCAAAAGTGAGCAGCCTACCATTTTTGAAGATGGGTTATGCCCAGCGCACCAGTTCCGGATAGGCATGGTTGTTCCATATTGGGCTATATGCGGTAAAACCTGACACTTGTAACTGTTTTGCCTTGGTCCAGATCTTCTTCATTAACCTATAATTGGGGTATGATTTATTCGATTTCAGAAAGAGGTGGGCTTCCAAACCCTCCGGGAGAGTCTGGGCCCCTGCAGTGCCACCGCCAGTGTGGAATCGCTAGTCACCCCCTCCATGGAGCTCGTATCATTCAGGCTACCCACCATCTTCTGCAGCTTGCCTGCTAAATAATACAGCCAGGGATTCGGGAAAGGCCAGCCCCCCATTGTTTTTGGACCGTTGTAACTGTTCCACCCTAAGCCTGGCAGGACCCAATTTCCAAAGCAGTGTGCGAAAAACTACGTTTGCTCTACCGGCCACCATAAGCCATAACTTGGTCCATATCTTGACCTTGTCCCTGAACCGTGACAGTAGTGGGAGAATATTTAAGTTACAGTAGTCGGGGATCTCAGAATAGATTATAATCCCTAGGTATCAAAACTACGTTCCCACTGGTACTGGACAAAAGGAAGATAGCTGAGGATCTAGGGCTTGGTCCAGTTGTAGTAGAGCTGACTTCATCCAATTTATAGTCAGATGGGAATACCTGCTAAACTCAGAGATTATTTCCATCACCGTGAAGGGCCTGTGTCTCCTATCAGTGATAACATGACGTCAGCATATAATAGTATCTTTTCATGGAGTGCTCCAGACCTAAAGCCCTCCACAGAGTCCCCAGCTCTAATTTTGGCCACCAAAGGCTCTATGGCGAGGGTGAACAACAGGGGTGGGGAAGAGGACAGCCCTGCCCCCCTTCCTAACTCAAATGGCTGGAACGTCCTGCCCCCCACCTGGATGACTACAACCACTTCTAATGTGCACTGTGAGAAGAATCGGATATGAAAGTCTGTGCGCCATCAGAAACCATAAACAACAAAAATACCCAAATGTCACCCCAGAATTTTCCTACAATTAGTACCATCCTCAGTTTCGACTTTCTGTGAAACATCGAGGAAAAGCAGATGATCGTTTGTCCAATTTTCTTAGGGTCTACTGGCCAAAGTTTAGACCAAAATATATTCTATTACATATCTTTGATAAAAACAAATCTCAGAGTATATTCATTGGTGTGCATGAAAGTTATAGCGTCTTTAAAAAAAAAACAATTCTAGTAACTATCCCATAGTTTGTGAATCACTAATGGCGGTGATCAGTGTCTTATAGTTGGACTGTGAACTGACACTGAAGGGGGGGGGACTGACTAACTGCCACTGACCTCACCAGTGACACTAATACAGAGAACCGTGATAATACTATACACTGTCACTGTACTGATGACATGGGCTGGGAAGGGGTTAACATCTAGGGGCGATCAAAGGGGTTACATGTGTACCTGACTACGTTTACTATGTGTAATGTGTGCTGCTTTTTACTGAAGACCTCTCTGTGCGGGATGAGAAACTGACAGATCGCTTCCTCTGTACAGAATTCTGTGTTGTTTACCAACATAACATACCTTATGCTGGATTGTTAATAGTGAATGAATTACACGCTTTACATCGTTCCACATTAGGAAACATAGTATTTCATCCAACCACACTGCTGATTGGCTATACAGAGGCCAGCACGCCACAATAAAAAGGTGTGTGCTGGCCTCACCAATCAAACGTCCAGGAAGAAGCTACGCTACCACGCAACAGCGAAACGCGTTGACATCATCACCGGCACTAACACGACTTACGGAGCGGGCCGAGTGAGAGGAGATGAACAGCTGCGAGGCAATATCCAGCATACAGCACACGCTGACATAGCCCCGAGCTGCCCATGCGACCTGTGTCTAGCAAGGAATCCCTATCATACGAGGGGAACGCCAGGACACTGCCACCGTGATCTACGGCTACTGCCATTGTGCTGTTCCTGCTATCCCCGGGATCTCGCTAGTCCTTCACAGAACGGACTGTGAACCAGCCCTCAAGAATCGTTGCGGGGGGGGGTAAAGTATGAGCAAACCATAGTTCACCCATACAGGGGACACTATACAGCTGTGTGCTTACTAACTGTTTCCATCTTTGCCATACGTATACCTGAGTACCACATACCGCATCTTATAGCACTTTATGCACATCCTTGAAGGCTGTTAATGAACGCTGAAAACTAAGATCCATACCAAGCAATCCGGACTAATCACTGCTGTTTACATTGCACGATTGGATTTTACTGTGATTATACTTATAGTCCCATTGCCGTGGACCACCAAGATTGTATCTAATTTCATTAGTTCATTTCCTCTCCTCCTCCCCCCTCCCCCCTCCCTATATGTTCCTCGGGAACATATCCCACTAAATTTAACACTGGCCCACATCCAGCATTGGGACGCACATCTGACTGCCGTGACTTAATCTGACTGCTCTGTTGCCGAGCAACATCTGTTGGTCCGGACAGTGTCTGTGCGTTTTTTGTTTTGTTTGTCAGTTCATTCTTAGCAAACTTTGATCTGTAGTCTTTTGCTTTCTAAAGTGCATTACTTTCATATTTGTATGTTTCACCCTGCCCAGGTGATTTTAATATGCGTTAATAAATTGTTACCTTTTATATTATCACATTATGTCCTGACCATTCATTGCTATAAGTAACCTCTTTTCCCTCCGGTAATTTCTATACCGAAGACCCCCTCACCTTCCCCCAGGTTCCTTAGTCCAGAATCATATGCAGTCTATTTTGGTTACAGCAATTACACCCTACATGTGCACGGTCAGGAACCGATCAGTCAATTGACTGATCAAACCACCTATACCAACTTGCCCTGTGTCCCTTCCCTCTTCCCCATAATTTTCACATTCTCCCAAACGTTGCTGCCTGATCTACAGCATTCCTGAGCATTATCCATTGACCTTATCTGATCTTGTGTATATCCAGCTTGACCTGTGACCTCCTCTGCTATCCGCCTGCCTCTGATCCCAGCTTGCCTAACGACTCTGCACCCGCCTTATCCTCTGATCCATCCGTGCCTGCCTGTTACCGACCCCGCTTGTCCTGTGACTCCGTTCCTGTCTCCTGCACCGACTGTCTGTGTTTGACCCGGTTGTCTGACTTCCCTGTACATCTGTACTCAGAGCTACTTACCTGTTCCAGGTGTGATCCTTGGTTCCAGACAGTTCCTGTCTCCTGCCAAGTCTGCTGATCCAGCTACAGCTTCCTCTGGAAACCTTCTGATCCACCTCCAGCTGTTGATCCTGCCAGGCACTCATGCTACCTTGCACCCCCCCCCCGGCCTCCTGTCTTCTCTATCAGGGGCCGCGAGTCAGGGATGCAAGAGAGGTCTCCATCTGCATTCCGGGCTCGTGACAGTATCGGGCAGCCATGTCTGAGCCCGAACAGGGAGCCTCTCCGATGAATGAACTTTGTTTACACCTAGCTGGCTTAACTCAGGCTGTTAAAAGTCTACAAGACAGCTACACCCGCCTGGAGGAACGAGTCCAAGCCCTCTCTCCTCCTGCTCTACAGCCCTGGGGTTTCCACACGCTTCTGCTAGCACACCTGCTCCGCCTGCAGTAGTGATGTTACCCCCTGAACCTCGTGTACCCATGCCAGAAAGGTTTTCTGATGAGCGCAGCAAATTCCGGGCCTTCCGTAACTCCTGTGAGCTCTACTTCGCCCTTCAGCCACGCACCTTCTCCTTGGAAGTTACTAAAGTGGGCTTTGTGATTTTCCTTCTCCAGCATGATCCTCAGACTTGGGCGCACCGTCTCCTTGAACAAAAAGCATCCGAACTGACTAACCCAACAACATTTTTTGATGCCATGGTTTAAATTTATGAGGACCCTAAGCTATCAGTAACTGCAGAGGCCGCACTTGATGCTTTACAGCAGGGTCGCAGAGCCGCAGAGGACTATGTTGCAGAATTCAGGCGTTGGAGCGCCGATACCAATTGGAATGATGTTGCCCTCCGCTACCATTTCCGGTTAGGCCTGTCAGACCCTCTTAAAGATGAACCAGCCTGAGTAGGGGTTCCCCAGACCTTGGATGGACTTATTAACTTAGCCATACAGATTGACAGATGCTTGCGTGAACGCAGATCTGAAGGAACCACAGGCCAATCTCGTCCAACTTGGATGGTGCCAAGAATGCCCGGTTTTTCCAATACAGTGCCCCCAGCTCTGCCTGTTCCTGCTCCAGACGCACCTGAACCTATGCAGTGGGACATGCTACATCCAACACTCACGGCTGATGAACGTCAACGTCGCCGTATGAACAATCTGTGCATGTACTGCGGGGAACCCGGATAATATGTGAGATCCTGTCCCGCTAAGATCGGTAAGTGGCACTATCTCTCTGCTGACCAAACCCTTGCTGTAACCAACACCTCTCCTCACCTAGCTCTCTCCATTCTATTGCAGCTCCCCGGAAAGAACATCCAGGTGTCTGCTATCGACTCTGCACCTGCCTTATCCTCTGATCCATCCGTGCCTGCCTGTTACCTACCCCGCTTGTCCTGTGACTCCGTTCCTGTCTCCTGCACCGACTGTCTGTGTTTGACCCAGTTGTCTGACTTCCCTGTACATCTGTACTCAGAGCTACTTACCTGTTCCAGGTGTGATACTTGGTTCCAGCCAGTTCCTGTCTCCTGCCACGTCTGCTTATCCAGCTACAGCTTCCCCTGGAAACCTCCTGATCCACCTCCAGCTGTTGATCCTGCCAGGCACTCATGCTTCCTTGCACTCCCGGGCCTCCTGTCTTCTCTATCAGGGGCCGCGTGTCAGGGAAGCAAGAGAGGTCTCCATCTGCATTCCGGGCTCATCCATTAGGTATGTGACACTTATCATCCGCTCTAATAGTTTGAAAACTATCGATGTTAGGCTGACTGGTCTGTAGTTTCCAGGGATATGTCTCTGTCCTTTTTTTAATGACAGAATAGTAAGACAATGGATTGTAATAAACAGAATTGAGCTTTTACTGGTAACTCTGTAATGCTCCGCACAGGAATTTCCCAACACAGATAACAACCTGGAGAAGTTGTGTGTTTTCACACTTGGACATGGAGACAAGAATACAATCTACTTCAATCTTCATACAAATATATTCACAAGCCGGAGTTGTAAAGGCAGAAGGTGCATTCTATGCATTAACAAAAAAATGCCTTACTGTGTGTAGCAACCCCCCCCCCCCAGCAACCCCCCGAATTACTTACCTGAGCCCCATCGCTCTCCATCGATGTGCACGAATGTCTAAACCATCCAGGACACTCCTCCTGATTGGCTGAGACACAGCAGCGGCGCCATTGGCTCCTACAGCTGTCAGCCAAAGTCAGTCAGCCAATGAGAAGAGATAGGGGGCGGGGCCTGGTCAGGGTTCCGTGTCTGAATGGACACACAGAGCTCTGACCCGGTGCCACCATAGGAAGCTCCTGGCTGTGGGGACACTTGATAAGAGGGAACGGCCATGAGCAGCAAAGAGGGACCCGAGAAGAGGAGTATCCAGGCCGCTCTTTGCAAAATCAGCTATATAGAGGAGGTAAGTATAACATGTTTGTTATTTTTAAAATAAAAAAACAAGACTTTACAATCCCTTTAAGTTGACCCATGCACTCCGGTATGAAAGGGAGAGAATGGTATCTTTTGTCACAATCCTCTTCCATTGGCACAAATTCTAATATATGATGCAATAAATGACAACAGACAATTTCATTCATATATATGTGGATGACGGCTCTGTAATTATATTCCTAATGGATATCCATTTGTCACATGACCCGGCTCTCTCCCATATACAGCTGTCACATGACCCGGCTCTCTCCATATACAGCTGTCACATGACCCGGCTCTCTCCCATATACAGCTGTCACATGACCCGGCTCTCTCCATATACAGCTGTCACATGACCCGGCTCTCTCCCATATACAGCTGTCACATGACCCGGCTCTCTCCATATACAGCTGTCACATGACCCGGCTCTCTCCCATATACAGCTGTCACATGACCCGGCTCTCTCCATATACAGCTGTCACATGACCCGGCTCTCTCCATATACAGCTGTCACATGACCCAGCTCTCTCCATATACAGCTGTCACATGACCCGGCTCTCTCCATATACAGCTGTCACATGACCCGTCTTTCTACATACAGCTGTCACATGACCCGGCTCTCTCCATATCATAGTTGTCAACAGTCCCGATTTTCCCGGGACAATCACGATTTTGGGACCCTCGTCCCGATTGGAGAGTGTCCCGAATTCGGGATTTCCCATAAGGAAAATCGGGAATGTTGGTTTTTGGGTTTTTTTTGTTCTTTTGGAGCAGCGGGCTCCAGCAAAATGGCGGCCGGAGCCTCTCTTCCTCTAGTGTTCAGTGGAGAGGGGAAGGGGGCTCGATCCGTGCAGCCAATGAAGCGCCTTCTTTAGCTGCACGGCCCCTCCCCTCTCCAATGAAGCGAGCAGAAGATACGGCGTCTTCGCCGTGTCTTGCTGAAAGCTCCCAGCCCCGTACTGCGCAAGCTCTGCGCCTGCGCAGTGCAGGGGGTCCTCCATTGCCGAGTGGAACTATCTCGGCAGAACACCGGCCGCTCCAGTACTGAGCGGGGGCCGGGCAGCATTGAGGGGGCTGCACTAACTGAGGGGGCTGCACTACCTGAGGGGGGCTGCACTAACTGAGGGGGGGGGTGCACTGAGGGGGCTGCACTAATAGAGGGGGGCTGCACTAACTGAGGGGGGGGGCTGCACTAACTGAGGGGGGCTGCACTAACTGAGGGGGCTGCACTAATAGAGGGGGGGGGCTGCACTAACTGAGGGGGGCTGCACTAACTGAGGGGGGCTGCACTAACTGAGGGGGGCTGCACTGAGGGGGGGCTGCACTAACTGAGGGGGGGCTGCACTAATAGAGGGGGGCTGCACTAATAAAGGGGGGTTGCACTAATCGAGGGGGGGGCTGCACTGAGGGGGGTCTGCACTGGTGGAGGGGGTCTGCACTGAGGGGGTCTAGACAGACTGGCGGGGGCACCTGATGCAAGGACAGACTCTGGCGGGGGCACCTGATGCAAGGACAGACTCTGGCGGGGGCACCTGATGCGAGGACAGACTCTGCTGGTGGCACCTGATGCAAGGACAGACTCTGCTGGTGGCAGGCGACGTGGCTAGTGACACGCTCAGGGATCCCACTGATTTGGCATTATGGTGAATTAAACTATTTAATTTTATATTACAATGTAATAATAGAAATAATGCGCTTCAATCATCCTGACACCATAACAATCATGGTGCCGGAATGATTGAAGCGTTAACACCAGGTGTTTGGAGTATCTTTATCTGCTGATTGTTAAACTTTCTAGAATACACATATTTTTATTGTGTAGGATCTGGGGCTGCTGTCCCTTCATTTCCCTCTCCCCCTTTCCTTCTCCCCCTTTCCCTCTCTATCCCTCATTCATCTCAGACTCTAACCACACCCTCTTGAGCCACGCCCATTTAAGCCACGTCCACTGTTCACATAAGCTACGCCCACTTTTCACATAAGCCACACCCACTTTTCACATAAGCCACGCCCATTTTTCCATATACATCTGTCACATGACCCGACTCTCTCCATATACAGCTGTCACATGACCCGGCTCTCTCCATATACAGCTGCCACATGACTCTGCTCTCTCCCAGCCTGCCTGCAGGGAAACATAAGCAGGAGGAGCGTCTAGTCCTCTGGTGCTGGTCACATGTTCAAAATAAAACAAAACAGTCTTTGGAATACAAGTAAAAATAAATAATTGATATCAAAAAAGTGTTTTAAATCGTCATACAAATATATTTGAAATCAAATCTTTATTTTTTTTTAACAATAACAAGTTGTGATTGCATTTCTTCCAGTCACAGGTTGTGTCACGCCCTATCCAGCCTGTGTCTTAGAATAAGAAGGAGGTGAAGCCTCCATCAAACTACATGTAATATCCCACCCCCATTGTGTTTAGCTGGTTAGTGGGCGTGGAGGAGGAGGGGGGAGTGGACTGTCATTTAGCATTGTGTATACGCCCACGTGTGTGACTCTATAGTCACATGGTCTGCTCAGATGTGATGGGGAGGAAATGCTCAGCATAGAAACTTGCTGAGAACTGAGCATGTGCAGAGCTGCCAACACTGCTCTGCAAAATCCCTAGCTGCATTGGGGACATGAACAGGAGGGTGAGATCGAGAGCAGCAGGATCTTTTTTGCAGAATACAGAAAATGAAATCATAGTGATGAATGAGTATGAAGAGCATGGAATATACCACTTATTTATCTATTTCTATGATGGGGGTTTAGTGACACCCCAGATCTTCTCTATACACAATATGGGGATGTGCTGTGCGCTCAGCATCTGTGAGGTCATTGTGGTTTCATCAGGATCTTCTTTGTCATGATTAGATTCCAGCTTCACTCGCCATCCACATGTACCTGTTTTACTATAGGTGTGTGGGCAGTGCCTATCCATCGGTACATACACCTATATGTATGGACTGTACAGACGCACACATCATGCAGAACAGTCACTCAGTTCAGATTTATAAACAGGAATCAAAATAAATGGAAACAACTTATAATAAATGACATTTATTTCCAGTGGACTGCAGAGTCTCCATACAGGTCCTAGAGGAATGGTCAGTGATTCTCAGTATACAGTATGTGTACCCCAGCAGGACTCTATCAGGATTAAGGGGAACCCCTCCCAGCCAATAATACGGCATCTTTTACAGCACAAGCTGCATTCCTTGTATTTGGTTATTGCGTGGAGGGGCAGGAGACCAATGGAGGGGACGGGCACTCATTTGGGATAAGAGGACACTATGAGGATGCCTGGGGAAATTGGGGTCACTTATTTGTGTACAGCAGAGAACACTGAATACCTCTTACTGTGTACCCCACTTATCCAACAGAAGATGTTCATCATTTTAAGTCTAAGAAGACATTCTCCTTAAACCATTGGGCTCTGGCCATCACATCATTGGAGAAGTCTTTGCTGTCTGTATTTTCATCCACATTCTCGTAGCTGCGAACTTCCATAGGGCCGCACATGTACGCCGCAGTTCCACCTATAACACAAATCCGTTATTTTAAAAAGTCATCCTTTATATTCTGAGTGTACAGGCTCTTCATGTGTCTCATATCCAGATGGAGCTCTTCAAGTGCTGCTAGTTACAAGGGAAGGTGGAACATTCGGGCACCAGAGTTATGGGATATAGACCTTCAGGATGAGCAAATAAGATGGAGCATTTCCATCAAGAGCCTGTACAAATAAAACACCAACATCTATAAAAGGTCATCATTTCCTGATTTTAGTGTTCTTGCAGGATGGGAATAAACTCCAAGGAGGGTGAGGCAAAGGGTGAATGGACTTTAGATGAGCACCAAAGTCTCCTTCCACCAGGTTCCAAGCCATGAGCCTCCTCTGGTTGAACCACAAGCTGAGCCTCAGACCAGGTTCCAAGCCATGAGCCTCATTTGGGTGAAGGTAAACTGACCATTTCTACACAAGGACTTCCCTTTTAAAGCCTCACTCTGGGCAGCATGGAAAATATTACCCTTGCAGTGGGGGCCCCCAAATGCTCAAGTCTAGGGGTAGAAGAATAAATGGAAATACTGTACTGCTCCAGCAGGCTTCCACCACAATGACCCGTACCCTGAAGCCTCTTCTCTGGGCTCTCTGGCCAGTGGTTGTACCACTATTCAAAACAGGAACATATACACATGCATATTTTTGACGCCAATAACGTATTATCCATCTAGTAGGACATGAGCATCCTTGGGAACAGTAATGTGCGGGACATGGTTTAGGTGTAGTGCCAAGAACAGTCACGTGCGGGACATGGCGTAGTGCCAAGAACAGTAATATGTGGGACATGGCATGGGTGTAGTGCCAAGAACAGTCATGTGAGGGACATGGTGTAGATGTAGTACCAAGAACAGTAATGTGGGGGACATGGTGTAGGTGTAGTGCCAAGAACAGTAATGTGCGGGACATGGTGTAGGTGTAGTGCTAAGAACAGTAATGTGGGGGACATGGTGTAGTGCAAAGAACAGTAATGTGGGGGACATGGTGTAGGTGTAGTGCCAAGAACAGTAATGTGCGGGACATGGTGTAGGTGTAGTGCTAAGAACAGTAATGTGGGGGACATGGTGTAGGTGTAGTGCTAAGAACAGTAATGTGGGGAACATGGTGTAGGTGTAGTGCCAAGAACAGTAATGTGCGGGACATGGTGTAGATGTAGTGCCAAGAACAGTAATGCAGGGTACATGGTGTAGGTGTAGTGCCAAGAACAATCATGTGGAGGACATGGTGTAGTACCAAGAACAGTAAAGTGCGGGACATGGTGTGGGTGTAGTGCCAAGAACAGTCATGTGGAGGACATGGTGTAGGTGTAGTACCAAGAACAGTAATGTGCGGGACATGGTGTAGTGCCAAGAACAGTCATGTGCGGGACATGGTGTAGATGTAGTACCAAGAACAGTAATGTGGAGGACATGGTGTAGGTGTAGTGGAAAGAACAGTAATGTGCGGGACATGGCGTAGGTGTAGTGCCAAGAACAGTAATGTGGGGGACATGGTGTAGGTGTAGTGCCAAGAACAGTAATGTGGGGGACATGGTGTAGGTGTAGTGCCAAGAACAGTAATGTGGGGGACATGGCGTAGGTGTAGTGCCAAGAACAGTAATGTGGGGGACATGGCGTAGGTGTAGTGCCAAGAACAGTAATGTGGGGGACATGGTGTAGGTGTAGTGCCAAGAACAGTAATATGTGGGACATGGTGTAGATGTAGTGCCAAGAACAGTAATGCAGGGGACATGGTGTAGGTGTAGTGCCAAGAACAGTAATGTGGAGGACATGGTGTAGGTGTAGTGCCAAGAACAGTAATGTGTGGGACATGGTGTAGGTTTAGTGCCAAGAACAGTAATGTGGAGGACATGGTGTAGGTGTAGTACCAAGAACAGTAATGTGCGGGACATGGTGTAGGTGTAGTGACAAGATCAGTAATGGGTGGAACATGATGTAGGTGTAGTGCAAAAAACAATAATGCGGGGGACATGGTGTAGGTGTAGTGCCAAGAACAGTAATGCAGGGGACATGGTGAAGGTGTAGTGCCAAGAACAGTAATGTGGAGGACATGATGTAGGTGTAGTACCAAGAACAGTAATGTGTGGGACATGGTGTAGGTGTAGTGCAAAGAACAGTAATGTGCGGGACATGGCGTAGGTGTAGTGCCAAGAACAGTAATGTGGGGGACATGGTGTAGGTGTAGTGCCAAGAACAGTAATGTGGGGGACATGGCGTAGGTGTAGTGCCAAGAACAGTAATGTGGGGGACATGGCGTAGGTGTAGTGCCAAGAACAGTAATGTGGGGGACATGGCGTAGGTGTAGTACCAAGAACAGTAATGTGGGGGACATGGTGTAGGTGTAGTGCCAAGAACAGTAATGTGGGGGACATGGCGTAGGTGTAGTGCCAAGAACAGTAATGTGGGGGACATGGCGTAGGTGTAGTACCAAGAACAGTAATGTGGGGGACATGGTGTAGGTGTAGTGCAAAGAACAGTAATGTGCGGGACATGGTGTAGGTGTAGTGCTAAGAACAGTAATGTGGGGGACATGGTGTAGTGCAAAGAACAGTAATGTGGGGGGCATGGTGTAGGTGTAGTGCCAAGAACAGTAATGTGCGGGACATGGTGTAGGTGTAGTGCTAAGAACAGTAATGTGGGGGACATGGTGTAGGTGTAGTGCTAAGAACAGTAATGTGGGGAACATGGTGTAGGTGTAGTGCCAAGAACAGTAATGTGCGGGACATGGTGTAGATGTAGTGCCAAGAACAGTAATGCAGGGTACATGGTGTAGGTGTAGTGCCAAGAACAATCATGTGGAGGACATGGTGTAGTACCAAGAACAGTAAAGTGCGGGACATGGTGTGGGTGTAGTGCCAAGAACAGTCATGTGGAGGACATGGTGTAGGTGTAGTACCAAGAACAGTAATGTGCGGGACATGGTGTAGTGCCAAGAACAGTCATGTGCGGGACATGGTGTAGATGTAGTACCAAGAACAGTAATGTGGAGGACATGGTGTAGGTGTAGTGGAAAGAACAGTAATGTGCGGGACATGGCGTAGGTGTAGTGCCAAGAACAGTAATGTGGGGGACATGGTGTAGGTGTAGTGCCAAGAACAGTAATGTGGGGGACATGGTGTAGGTGTAGTGCCAAGAACAGTAATGTGGGGGACATGGCGTAGGTGTAGTGCCAAGAACAGTAATGTGGGGGACATGGCGTAGGTGTAGTGCCAAGAACAGTAATGTGGGGGACATGGTGTAGGTGTAGTGCCAAGAACAGTAATATGTGGGACATGGTGTAGATGTAGTGCCAAGAACAGTAATGTGTGGGACATGGTGTAGGTTTAGTGCCAAGAACAGTAATGTGGAGGACATGGTGTAGGTGTAGTACCAAGAACAGTAATGTGCGGGACATGGTGTAGGTGTAGTGACAAGATCAGTAATGGGTGGAACATGATGTAGGTGTAGTGGAAAGAACAGTAATGTGCGGGACATGGCGTAGGTGTAGTGCCAAGAACAGTAATGTGGGGGACATGGTGTAGGTGTAGTGCCAAGAACAGTAATGTGGGGGACATGGTGTAGGTGTAGTGCCAAGAACAGTAATGTGGGGGACATGGCGTAGGTGTAGTGCCAAGAACAGTAATGTGGGGGACATGGTGTAGGTGTAGTGCCAAGAACAGTAATATGTGGGACATGGTGTAGATGTAGTGCCAAGAACAGTAATGTGTGGGACATGGTGTAGGTTTAGTGCCAAGAACAGTAATGTGGAGGACATGGTGTAGGTGTAGTACCAAGAACAGTAATGTGCGGGACATGGTGTAGGTGTAGTGACAAGATCAGTAATGGGTGGAACATGATGTAGGTGTAGTGCAAAAAACAATAATGCGGGGGACATGGTGTAGGTGTAGTGCCAAGAACAGTAATGCAGGGGACATGGTGAAGGTGTAGTGCCAAGAACAGTAATGTGGGGGACATGGTGTAGGTGTAGTGCCAAGAACAGTAATGTGGGGGACATGGCGTAGGTGTAGTGCCAAGAACAGTAATGTGGGGGACATGGCGTAGGTGTAGTGCCAAGAACAGTAATGTGGGGGACATGGCGTAGGTGTAGTGCCAAGAACAGTAATGTGGGGGACATGGTGTAGGTGTAGTGCCAAGAACAGTAATATGTGGGACATGGTGTAGATGTAGTGCCAAGAACAGTAATGCAGGGGACATGGTGTAGGTGTAGTGCCAAGAACAGTAATGTGGAGGACATGGTGTAGGTGTAGTGCCAAGAACAGTAATGTGTGGGACATGGTGTAGGTTTAGTGCCAAGTACAGTAATGTGGAGGACATGGTGTAGGTGTAGTACCAAGAACAGTAATGTGCGGGACATGGTGTAGGTGTAGTGACAAGATCAGTAATGGGTGGAACATGATGTAGGTGTAGTGCAAAAAACAATAATGTGGGGGACATGGTGTAGGTGTAGTGCCAAGAACAGTAATGCAGGGGACATGGTGAAGGTGTAGTGCCAAGAACAGTAATGTGGAGGACATGGTGTAGGTGTAGTACCAAGAACAGTAATGTGTGGGACATGGTGTAGGTGTAGTGCAAAGAACAGTAATGTGAGGGACATGGCGTAGGTGTAGTGCCAAGAACAGTAATGTGGGGGACATGGTATAGGTGTACTGCTAAGAACAGTAATGTGGGGGACATGGCGTAGGTGTAGTGCCAAGAACAGTAATGTGGGGGACATGGCGTAGGTGTAGTGCCAAGAACAGTAATGTGGGGGACATGGCGTAGGTGTAGTGCCAAGAACAGTAATGTGGGGGACATGGTGTAGGTGTAGTGCTAAGAACAGTAATGTGGTGGACATGGTGTAGGTGTAGTGCTAAGAACAGTAATGTGGGGGACATGGTGTAGGTGTAGTGCCAAGAACAGTAATGTGGGGGACATGGTGTAGGTGTGGTGCTAAGAACAGTAATGTGGGGGACATGGTGTAGGTGTAGTGCCAAGAACAGTAATGTGGGGGACATGGTGTAGGTGTAGTGCCAAGAACAGTAATATGTGGGACATGGCGTAGGTGTAGTGCCAAGAACAGTAATGTGGGGGACATGGTGTAGGTGTAGTGCCAAGCACAGTAATGTGGAGGACATGGTGTAGGTGTAGTGCCAAGAACAGTAATGTGTGGGACATGGTGTAGGTGTAGTGCAAAGAACAGTAATGTGCGGGACATGGCGTAGGTGTAGTGCCAAGAACAGTAATGTGGGGGACATTGTATAGGTGTACTGCTAAGAACAGTAATGTGGGGGACATGGCGTAGGTGTAGTGCCAAGAACAGTAATGTGGGGGACATGGCGTAGGTGTAGTGCCAAGAACAGTAATGTGGGGGACATGGCGTAGGTGTAGTGCCAAGAACAGTAATGTGGGGGACATGGTGTAGGTGTAGTGCTAAGAACAGTAATGTGGTGGACATGGTGTAGGTGTAGTGCTAAGAACAGTAATGTGGGGGACATGGTGTAGGTGTAGTGCCAAGAACAGTAATGTGGGGGACATGGTGTAGGTGTAGTGCCAAGAACAGTAATATGTGGGACATGGCGTAGGTGTAGTGCCAAGAACAGTAATGTGGGGGACATGGTGTACGTGTAGTACCAAGAACAGTAATGTGGGGGACATGGTGTAGGTGTAGTACCAAGAACAGTAATGTGTGGGACATGGTGAAGGTGTAGTGCCAAGAACAGTAATGTGGGGGACATGGTATAGGTGTAGTGCCAAGAACAGTAATGTGGAGGACATGGTGTAGGTGTAGTACCAAGAACAGTAATGTGTGGGACATGGTGAAGGTGTAGTGCCAAGAACAGTAATGTGGGGGACATGGTATAGGTGTAGTGCCAAGAACAGTAATATGTGGGACATGGCGTAGGTGTAGTGCCAAGAACAGTAATGTGGGGGACATGGTGTAGGTGTAGTACCAAGAACAGTAATGTGTGGGACATGGTGTAGGTGTAGTACCAAGAACAGTAATGTGTGGGACATGGTGAAGGTGTAGTGCCAAGAACAGTAATGTGGGGGACATGGTGTAGGTGTAGTGCCAAGAACAGTAATGTGGGGGGCATGGTGTAGGTGTAGTACCAAGAACAGTAATGTGTGGGACATGGTGAAGGTGTAGTGCCAAGAACAGTAATGTGGGGGACATGGTATAGGTGTAGTGCCAAGAACAGTAATATGTGGGACATGGCGTAGGTGTAGTGCCAAGAACAGTAATGTGGGGGACATGGTGTAGGTGTAGTACCAAGAACAGTAATGTGTGGGACATGGTGAAGGTGTAGTGCCAAGAACAGTAATGTGTGGGACATGGTGAAGGTGTAGTGCCAAGAACAGTAATGTGGGGGACATGGTGTAGGTGTAGTGCCAAGAACAGTAATGTGGAGGACATGGTGTAGGTCTAGTACCAAGAACAGTAATGTGTGGGACATGTGTAGGTACGAAGATCAGTAATGGGTTAGAAATGGAGGTCTGTACTCAAATAATAATGGGTGGAACATGATGTATGTACAGTGCCAAGAACAGTAATGTGGAGGACATGGTGTAGGTGTAGTGCCAAGAACAGTAATGTGGGGAACATGGTGTAGGTTTAGTGCCAAGAACAGTAATGTGGGGAACATGATGTAGGTGTAGTGCCAAGAACAGTAATGTGCGGGAGATGGTGTAGGTGTAGTACCAAGAACAGTAATGTGCGGGAGATGGTGTAGGTGTAGTACCAAGAACAGTAATGTGGGGAACATGATGTAGGTGTAGTGCCAAGAACAGTAATGTGCGGGAGATGGTGTAGGTGTAGTACCAAGAACAGTAATGTGGAGGACATGGTGTAGTGCTGAGGACAATATAGTCCAGCTTTTCGTGGGTGTGGGAAGGGGATGCAATCAATGTGTTTAGATGGATTTTCATGGGGGGGATGGGATATCTGCAATACTCCCAGGTCACCATTCTCTGGTTATTGTCTATATTGGAGTTCCAACACCTGACCACATTTTAAGGTCTTTGGATTGGACCCCCAATGGTGGATTTGTCCCAAGTCCTAACAGGTTCACACTTCAGTACTGACCTTTCAGGATCCAGGCTGGAGACCAGTCCGGAAAGTCCCCCTTAATGTACCCAATCATACTGACGAGTATTTCTGCTCCTTGATCGATGTGCTCCTCACTGTTCCATTCACCACGAGGAGTGTGCCACTCCTTAGACACCTGTGGGGAGGGGAGACATGGAGGATCAGACATGGAGGATCTCCTGAAGATGCCAGTTACCTGGCTATGGCACCAATTACAGGCCTCAGTACTGACTTGGAAAGTATACAGATCTACTCTATAATTCTGAGTTAGAAATGGAGGTCTGTACTCAAATCCATATATATGGGAAGTGAAGAATGAACCCAAAATTACCTTGCAAGGTACTAACCAGGACCAGCATGACCACTAAACTGGCGTTCCTCTGAGCAGCTGGCACTGGCCGCCTTCTCACTTTAAATAATTTATAAAACTTGATTCTGGATGAAAGGTAAAACTCCTCTAAATCTATACTGTGCGTCCCATTGAGGAGATTTCGCATCAGTTCCTGTCCCAAAAAGTCCCTCCCAATCCTTTTCACCGGAACAGGTGTCCCCATCGGGAGATTTCTCTTCCTGTTTTGGTGACAAATCTTGGATTTCCCATCACTATCTAACAAGCACAAAAAGGCAATTGTGACAGACCCAACCAGGACAGAGGCTTTTGGAGAGGACTAGGGGCAAGCCCCCTTACCCAGTTATTGTGGCCCATTGAGAGAGCAGATCATTCTCTAATGATGAAGAACAATGTAATGGACACTGAGAACGAGGCTTGGATTACTTCTCTGAATAAGGACAATAAAGCTTCTCTTTCCAAAGTGGATGAAAAGGTGTAATATTAATCTTATAAAGGGTAATGGTCAGAGGGAATATGGTGGCCCTTCTGCAGACTGGGTTGGAGAGGCTTCTTTACTTGGGACAAAAATATTTATTAACAATGAAGATAAATTAATTCCACCATTTTAGGCTACTAGAACATTGTATGAGTTTGTCTCTTAGACTGTTGTAGACTATTGCCGGATAGTTTGAGGTGAGGTGGGATCACTGTTTGTTATGTGTGTTTTTTTTATTTTTTATTTTTTTAAAAGTAGGTCTCTCCGATTCCGGTTGTTAATTGAGTCACCTATTGTTTCTGTCTGTTAGCTAATTTGGCTAACTCTTGGAGGTTCTTATGGGATTAGCCTTGTGTGAGCTCTACCTCATTATCTAACCACTGTGTGCTGTTTTGGGTAAATATTTGATTTTATTGTTCATGTGGTGACTAATCTAGTTTTGAAGTGTATAAAAACCTGCATTTCTGTTTGATAAACAGTAGTTTGGTTCTTGTCTGTGTATGATGCTTGGGGCAACAGGGCTGGTATTGGCTCTGTCTGCTGGAAGGGTTTGATGGGCAGGAGCACTGTTTGGCGGGTTTGATGGCAGCAGTGGGATGCTTCCTGCAGTCTGGGACATCCAAACCACCACCGGGATCCAAGGTTCGGATAGCAAAAGAGGAGAGGTACAGATACCAGCCGCCATGGCAGAGGAATTCGGAAGGAGGCTGCGAGAGATGCGGATACAGCACAGGCCAGTGGCAGTGCAGGTCCTGCTGGGATGGTAAGATTGGTCCTGCTGGCAACTCTGGAAGTAAGAGCTGGACTGAGAGCCACCAGCGAAAAATTCTCCCCTCCATCCAGGAAAGGTACTGGTCGCAGTATAAAGTGTGGGTGCTGTTTTTGGGGGAACAACTGCACAAGGAGTGGACAGCTGAGTTAAGTAGGCTGGTCCAGGCAGAGATACGGTTGGACAAGAGCTACAGAGCCTTCTGCTGGTGTGTAGCCCAAGTGTGCCGTGGACAGTGGACGATAGCCCCACGGAAGACTTTGGCTATGACGACCTTGGGCTGGTGTACTGGAGGCTGTCCAAGGACCCTGACTTTGGGAGCGATCTGGAGTGGCGTTTGGAGGAAATCATGGAGTACAGAGACCAGAGGCTAAATGTCTCGGCAGTGCTCTGAGCACAGGAAGATTTGGAGTTTCTGGCTGTTCAGGAATGGGAGCTGGAGTTAGCCTACAGATGGCTGCTAGACTCTGCTTGGCAGCAGGGCTGGGCACCCTCTGCCTGGGACTACCAGAAAGTACCAGCTGACAGCTCTGAAATCCTGGCTGAAGAGTCAGCAATGGGGCAGAGTAACAGTGTGCTTTGCCTACCTCCCACCAATGAAGCAAAGCTCTTATGGCTGATGCAGAAAGTACTCACTCACCTTGACGAACCTGTTTTTGCACAGGACGAGCTTGGATGGAGGACTGCGTCTGTCCAGCAGTCAGATAGGGGTACGGGAGATGGAGCAGCCAGGTCATCTCCCCAGCGGCAGTGCAAAGACCAGGGAGGAAGCTGTCCTTATTCCCCAGCCACAGATCCCAGAAAGCAGGGATTTAATTGACTTTTCCCCAACAGTTAGCCAGAACGGATGATGTGGGGTCCCCAGCAGAGTGCTACCAACCTCTGCCCAGCACTGGCAACAACTCTGGAGTTCCAGAGAGCCAAGGCAGGTGGCCCCTCTCCCCAGTGACAAGCTAATGTAGTGAAGCTCCTACTCCCAGCTGAAGCGCTGGCAAGAGGGCAGAGCGCCGCTGGCCTCTGCCTAGCACCAAAAATGTCTCCATGTCATCAGGGAGCCAGAGCAGTCAGCCCCTCTCCACAGCAGCAGACCAACACCTGGAATGGTAAAGACCACCCAGCTGAAACGCTGGCAGCCGGACAGATTCCATGACTTCTATCCCACACCTACCAATGACCTATTCGCTGCGGCCCAGAATGGATATCATGTAACCGACTATTTGGGTTCTCTGCCTGACTAATGCATGTCCAGACCATGTGGAGGTCTGGGACCTTGTTAGTCTACTTTGGATGGGGGAGAAATGGGACAGACCCAACCAGGACAGGGGCTTTCGGAGAGGACTGCAGGCTAGCCTCTTGCCTATGGACTATGGGCCCTGGCTTTTTGGGAACACTATTCTTTGGAGTGGTCTTGTTTATGATTCAATTCCATATATCCCCAATACACACAGTCTCTGGGAACTGGAGGACCCAGATACATATTTTGGGCCTCTATGCCCAAAACCATCTATGACTGCTTTAGAGTGTGATACTTAGAGCTGATGTTAATATCATCAGCTCAAAGCAACCTGATTCTGGGTTCTCCAGATATAATCTGTTTTAAGGTTTTATGAGTCTTTGTCCCATTGTGTGCCTCCTAGGTGTACATTTCTTATTGTTCAGTGAGTCACCTATTGTTTCTGTCTGTCTGCTCTCATCTCTTGGCGATGAGATTAACTTTAACTTGTTATCCAACTATGGGAGGATGTCATGTGTTTATGTTGATTAGCTTACGGGTTAATTAGATCACTGTCAGCTATTTGTTGCTAGAGGTAGATTAGCATTATGTGTATGTTGGCTGTTCCCTAGCTATGTTAATTATATTCCTGTATAGTTTCCTTTGCATACAATAATATGAGTAGGCTCACATGATCTGGTGTGCTATATATATTCTGTGTGATTTTACAATAAAGTGGTTCCAGTTCCAGAGCACCTAAGCCAGTGTGGGCTAGATTCTTGGGTGAAATATTCAGAGATAATACCTGGTTCCATCGTTCAGACTGAAGGAAGCTATATCTTGACGGAAGCACCCAAGCTGAGTGCTGGACGGTTCCATCACAGTAACATCTGCCCTTTACCTAATAATATAATGGTTCTCCTCCTGGATATCTGAACATTGTGAATTATGGAACTGTTCCACACCCCGGATAGTTTGTATTATTCCAGCAAGGTTTGAAGTAAAATGTTAGCTTGTATCCAGGTAAGATAGATTACCACTTTGTATTTTCTTTCCTCATCTCTGGGCTGCCTTATACCAAGACTGTATAATTAAATAGTTGGCCCTTATTGTGTTATGCCCCGTACACACGGTCGGATTTTCCGACGGAAAATGTGCGATCGGAGCGTGTTGTCGAAAATTCCGAACGTGTGTGGGCTCCATCGGACATTTTCCATTGGATTTTCCGACACACAAAGTTTGAGAGCTTGCTATAAAATTTTCCGACAACAAAATCAGTTGTCGGAAATTCCGATCATGTGTACACAAATCCGACACACAAAGTGCCACGCATGCTCAGAATAAATTAACCACTTCAGCCCCGGAGGATTTGGCTGGCTAAAGACCAGAGCACTTTTTGCGATTCAGCACTGCGTCGCTTTAACTGACAATTGCGCGGTCGTGCGACATGGCTCTCAAACAAAATTGACGTCCTTTGTTTCTCACAAATAGAGCTTTCTTTTGGTGGTATTTGATCACCTCTGCGATTTTTATTTTTTGCGCTATAAACAAAATAAGTGCGGCAATATTGAAAAAACGCATTATTTTTTACTTTTTGCTATAATAAATATCCCCCAAAAATATATAAAAAAAATTTTTTTTCCTCAGTTTAGGCCGATCGTATTCTTCTACATATTTTTGGTAAAAAAAAATCGCAATAAGCGTTTATTGATTGGTTTGCGCAAAAGTTATAGCGTTTACAAAATAGGGGATAGTCTTATGGCATTTTTATTAATAATTTTTTTTTACTAGTTTTGGCGGTGATCAGCGATTTTTATTGTGACTGCGACGTTATGGCGGACATATCGGACATTTTTGACACATTTTTGGGACCATTGTCATTTATACAGCAATCAGTGCTATAAAAATGCATTGATTCCTGTGTAAATGACACTGGCAGTGAAGGGGTTAACCACTAGGGGGCGGGGAGGGGTTAAGTCAGTAGTAGGGAGTGTTTTCTAACTCTAGGGGGGTTGGGCTGTGTCTGTCAGTACACTGATCTCTGCTCTGATGACAGGGAGCAGAGATCGAGTGACACTGTCACTAGCCAGAACGGGGAGATGCTGTTTACATCAGCATCTCCCCGTTCCTGCTCTCCGTGAGACGATCGCGGGACCCGCGACCCGACTCACGGAGCTCCCGGCCGGCGCGCGCGCAATGACACGGCGGGAAATTCAAATGGATGTATATATACGCCCATTTGCCCAGCCGTGCCATTGTGCCGACGTACATAGTCGTGCGCCGGTCCTTAAGTGGTTAAGGAACGAAAGCTATTGGCTGCTGCCCCGTTTATAGTCCCGACGTACGTGTTTTACGTCACCGCGTTCAGAACGATTGGATTTTCCGACAACTTTGTGTGACCGTGTGTATGCAAGACAAGTTTGAGCCAACATCCGTCGGAAAAAATCCTAGGATTTTGTTGTCGGAATGTCCGATCAATGTCCGACAGTGTGTACGGGGCATAAGAATGGTTCAGTCCTACCTGCATTAGGCCGAAGCATTTCCTCCCAGACCCCCATCCATCGCGGAGGTATGCGCCTGCATTGGATAATCGCGATATCATTCCAGCAATGAGAGAAGGATCGATTGCTCTGCATTCTCCCACTTTCACAATCTTGTCCTTCAATCCCCGTATAGGCTCTTCATCCCTCTTAGCCATGGCGTGTGATGCTTGCACTCCTGCGAACAGATATGAGTATGAGTATTAGTATGAACATCTGAACCAGGTTCTGTGTGCACCGGTTTTAGCAAATCTCCCCCACTGTGTGCCCTGTCAGTGTCCCTTCTGCTGGACAACTTGCCCTCCATGGAGAGGTTCCCCTTTAATGACTATATAGAGGAAGAATGGAGTCCCTCTGTTTCTGTGACAAGTTCTTCTTTTGTAGAACTCTCTTAGAAGCTGAACTAAAGCAATAGAATGTGAACACTGAGCCCAATTTCTTCACCCTGACTTCATCAAATAAACACAACCCCAAAACCCTCATATTGATGTGTATGATAATTCATGTTTTGTTTTATTATTTTCTGAGGTTGTTTTACTTCTTTATTTTTACTGCTGTGGTTTTTAATTCTGCACATTGCCATTTCCATATTGTCCACTAGATGTCTCCAGAGTAATGCATTTATTGAACAATCTGCAATTTCTGAAGCTTCCACAGGATGGCAGTATGTGTCACTAGAAGGGAAAAGGAAACCTGAATAGTTTTGGTAAATGGCTTTAGTTGGGCAGAGTTCACTTCGGGGGTCACTTCCCATTCTTACCATCTAATCCTTTCAGGCCATTTCTGCTGGCTGTTGCCTTGGAAGCTCCAGAACATTCTACCTCTAAGACATCGGTGCATTTGGATGCTGAAATGAAAAGAGACAGATGTGTAAACTTCTGTGTCTGGTGTGAGTGCCCTCCCCCACACCTCTGCACCTCCTCTTTCTTGTTTCTGGAATAATCTGCCCCCATCATTACATTTCCTTATTCGATATCCAGTTCATCAATCCATACAGAATTGTGTTCTCTCTATAGATGATGACAGGCTATCTACTTCAGCTCACTTTATGGGCCCCACCATGTTATCAATGATTTCTGACTGGGCCGAGACTCTCAGCAGCTCAGTGACCATCCTACCTCCTCCTCTCATTCCACCAATCAGTGAAGTCCCTGGTCACATGTCCAATCAAACACCGCCATATTGTTTAATTAGAAACATTACACAAAGTAACAAGATTGTAGAAGAAACCAATTTGGTTGTCCTATATAGACTGGCCAATAGATGCTGTCCTCTCATTGGTTGTCCTATATAGACTGGCCCATACACCCTGTCCTCCCATTGGTTGTCCTATATAGACTGGCCTATAGACCTTGTCCTCCCATTGGTTGTCCTATATAGACTGGCCCATACACCCTGTCCTCCCATTGGTTGTCCTATATAGCCTGGCCTATAGACCCTGTCCTCCCATTAGTTGTCCTATATAGCCTGGCCTATAGACCCTGTCCTCCCATTGGTTGTCCTATATAGCCTGGCCTATAGACCCTGTCCTCCCATTGGTTGTCCTATATAGCCTGGCCCATAGACCTTGTCCTCCCATTGGTTGTCCTATGTAGACTGGCCCATAGACCTTGTCCTCCCATTGATTGTCCTATATAGCCTGGCCCATAGACCTTGTCCTCCCATTGGTTGTCCTATATAGACTGGCCCATAGACCCCGTCCTCCAATTGGTTGTCCTATATAGCCTGGCCTATAGACCCTGTCCTCCCATTGGTTGTCCTATATAGACTTGCCCATAGATACTGTCCTCCCATTGATTTTCCTATATAGACTGGCCAATAGATGCTGGCACCCCATTGGTTCTCCTATATAGTCTGGCTAATAGTCCCTTGGGGATTTATTTACTAAAGTTAGAGAGGGCAAAATTAGTCACAATTCTGCAGAGAAACCAATCATCTTCTAACCTCAGCTGTTTAATTAAGCTTTAGCAATAAAACCTGGAAGCTGACCTATCCACCAGAGGACCACATTTCCACCCCAATCCATTGTGTGATCTCTACTACTACTCCCAATCCTCATCCTCTACACCCACACTACTCCCCATCCCCATCCTCTACACCCATACTACTCCCCATCCTCATCCTCTACACCCACACTACTCCCCATCCCCATCCTCTACACCCACACTACTCCCCATCCCCATCCTCTACACCCATACTACTCCCCATCCTCATCCTCTACACCCATACTACTCCTCATCCTCTACACCCATACTACTCCCCATCCTCTACACCCATACTACTCCCCATCCTCTACACCCATACTACTCCCCATCCCTCACCCTCTACACCCATACTACACCTCATCCTCTACACCCATACTACTCCCCATCCCCATCCTCTACACCCATACTACTCCTGCATCCTCTACACTCATACTACTCCCCATTCTCATCCTCTACACCCAAACTACTCCTCATCCTCTACACCCAAACTGCTCCTCATCCTCTACACCCAAACTACTCCTCATCCTCTACACCCATACTACTCCCCATCCCTCATCTTCTACACCCATACTACTTCCCATCCTCTACACCCATACTACTCCCCATCCTCATCCTCTACACCCATACTACTCCTCATCCTCTACACCCATACTACTCCCCATCCTCTACACCCATACTACTCCCCATCCTCTACACCCATACTACTCCCCATCCCTCACCCTCTACACCCATACTACACCTCATCCTCTACAACCCATACTACTCCCCATCCCCATCCTCTACACCCATACTACTCCTCATCCTCTACACTCATACTACTCCCCATTCTCATCCTCTACACCCAAACTACTCCTCATCCTCTACACCCAAACTGCTCCTCATCCTCTACACCCAAACTACTCCTCATCCTCTACACCCATACTACTCCCCATCCCTCATCTTCTACACCCATACTACTTCCCATCCTCTACACCCATACTACTCCCCATCCTCATCCTCTACACCCATACTACTCCTCATCCCCATCCTCTACACCCATACTACTCCTCATCCCCATCCTCTACACCCATACTACTCCCCATCCTCATCCTCTACACCCATACTACTCCTCATCCTCTACACCCATACTACTCCCCATCCTCTACACCCATACTACTCCCCATCCCCATCCTCTACACCCATACTACTCCTCATCCTCTACACTCATACTACTCCCCATTCTCATCCTCTACACCCAAACTACTCCTCATCCTCTACACCCAAACTACTCCTCATCCTCTACACCCAAACTACTCCTCATCCTCTACACCCATACTACTCCCCATCCCTCATCTTCTACACCCATACTACTTCCTATCCTCTACACCCATACTACTCCCCATCCCCATCCTCTACACCCATACTACTCCCCATCCCCATCCTCTACACCCATACTACTCCTCATCCTCTACACTCATACTACTCCCCATTCTCATCCTCTACACCCAAACTACTCCTCATCCTGTACACCCAAACTACTCCTCATCCTCTACACCCAAACTACTCCTCATCCTCTACACCCATACTACTCCCCATCCCTCATCTTCTACACCCATACTACTTCCTATCCTCTACACCCATACTACTCCCCATCCTCATCCTCTACACCCATACTACTCCTCATCCCCATCCTCTACACCCATACTACTCCTCATCCCCATCCTCTACACCCATACTACTCCCCATCCTCATCCTCTACACCCATACTACTCCTCATCCTCTACACCCATACTACTCCCCATCCTCTACACCCATACTACTCCCCATCCCCATCCTCTACACCCATACTACTCCTCATCCTCTACACTCATACTACTCCCCATTCTCATCCTCTACACCCAAACTACTCCTCATCCTCTACACCCAAACTACTCCTCATCCTCTACACCCAAACTACTCCTCATCCTCTACACCCATACTACTCCCCATCCCTCATCTTCTACACCCATACTACTTCCTATCCTCTACACCCATACTACTCCCCATCCTCATCCTCTATACCCATACTACTCCTCATCCCCATCCTCTACACCCATACTACTCCTCATCCCCATCCTCTACACCCATACTACTCCCCATCGTCATCCTCTACACCCATACTACTCCTCATCTTCATCACCCATACTACTCCCCATCCCCATCCTCTACACCCATACTACTCCCCATCCCTCATCCTCTACACCCATACCACTCCCCATTCTAATTCTCTACACCCATACTACTCCCCATTCTCTACACCCATACTACTCCTCATCCTCATCCTCTACACCCATACTACTCCTCATCCCCATCCTCTACACCCATACTACTCCCCATCGTCATCCTCTACACCCATACTACTCCTCATCTTCATCACCCATACTACTCCCCATCCCCATCCTCTACACCCATACTACTCCCCATCCCTCATCCTCTACACCCATACTACTCCCCATTCTAATTCTCTACACCCATACTACTCCCCATTCTCTACACCCATACTACTCCCCATCCCCATCCTCTACACCCATACTACTCCCCATCCTCATCCTTTACACCCATACTACTCCCCATTGTCATCCTCTACACCCATACTACTTCCCATCCCTCATCCTCTACACCCACACTACTCCCCATACTTATCCTCTACACCCACACTACTCCCCATACTTATCCTCTACACCCAAACTATTTCCCATCCTCATCCTCTACACCCATACTACTCCCCATCCTCTACACCCATACTACTCCTCATCCCCATCCTCTACACCCATAATACTGCCCATCCCTCATCCTCTACACCCATACTACTGCCCATCCCTCATCCTCTACACCCACACTACTCCCCATCCTCTACACCAATACTACTCCCTATCTTCATCCTCTACACCCATACTACTCCCATCCTCACCCTCTACACCCACACTACTCCCCATCTTCATCCTCTACACCCATACTACTCCCCATCCTCATCCTCTACACTCATACTACTCCTCATCCTCTACACCCATACTACTCCCCATTCTCACCCTCTACACCCATACTACTCCCCATCCTCATCATCTACACCCACACTACTCCCCATCTTCATCCTCTACACCCATACTACTCCCCATCCTCATCCTCTACACTCATACTACTCCTCATCCTCTACACCCATACTACTCCCCATCCTCATCATCTACACCCATACTACTCCCCATCCTCATCCTCTACACCCATACTACTCCCCATCCCTCATCTTCTACACCCATACTACTCCCCATCCTCTACACCCATCCTCCACACCCATACTACTCCCCATCCTCATCCTCTACACCCATACTACTCCTCATCCCCATCCTCTACACCCATACTACTCCCCATCCTCATCCTCTACACCCATACTACTCCTCATCCTCTACACTCATACTACTCCTCATCCCCATCCTCTACTCCCCATCCTCATCCTCTACACCCATACTACTCCCCATCCCCATCCTCTACACCCATACTACTCCTCATCCCCATCCTCTACACCCATACTACTCCCCATCCTCACCCTCTACACCCATACTACTCCTCATCCTCTACACCCATAAAACTGCCCATCCCTCATCCTCTACACCCATACTACTCCCCATCCTCTACACCAATACTACTCCCTATCTTCATCCTCTACACCCATACTACTCCCCATCCTCACCCTCTACACCCACACTACTCCCCATCTTCATCCTCTACACCCATACTACTCCCCATCCTCATCCTCTACACTCATACTACTCCTTATCCTCTACACCCATACTACTCCCCATTCTCATCCTCTACACCCATACTACTCCCCATCCTCATCATCTACACCCATACTACTCCCCATCCTCATCCTCTACACCCATACTACTCCCCATCCCTCATCTTCTACACCCATACTACTCCCCATCCTCTACACCCATACTACTCCCCATCCTCCACACCCATACTACTCCTCATCCCCATCCTCTACACCCATACTACTCCCCATCCTCATCCTCTACATCCATACTACTCCTCATCCTCTACACTCATACTACTCCTCATCCCCATCCTCTACTCCCCATCCTCATCCTCTTTACCCATACTACTCCCCATCCCCATCCTCTACACCCATACTACTCCTCATCCCTATCCTCTACACCCATACTACTGCCCATCCCTCATCCTCTACACCCATACTACTGCCCATCCCTCATCCTCTACACCCATACTACTCCTCATCCTCTACACTCATACTACTCCTCATCCCCATCCTCTACTCCCCATCCTCATCCTCTACACCCATACTACTCCCCATCCCCATCCTCTACACCCATACTACTCCTCATCCCCATCCTCTACACCCATACTACTGCCCATCCCTCATCCTCTACACCCATACTACTGCCCATCCCTCATCCTCTACACCCACACTACTCCCCATCCTCTACACCAATACTACTCCCCATCTTCATCCTCTACACCCATACTACTCCCCATCCTCTACACCCATACTACTCCTCATCCCCATCCTCTACACCCATACTACTGCCCATCCCTCATCCTCTACACCCATACTACTCCCCATCCTCTACACCAATACTACTCCCAATCTTCATCCTCTACACCCATACTACTCCCCATCCTCTACATCCATACTACTCCCCATCCTCATCCTCTACACCCATACTACTTCCCATCCTCTACACCCATACTACTCCCCATTCTCACCCTCTACACCCATACTACTCCCCATCCTCATCCTCTACACCCATAGTACTCCCCATCCTCATCCTTTACACCCATACTACTCCCCATCCTCATCCTCTACACCCATACTACTCCCCATCCTCTACACCCATACTACTCCCCATCCTCATCCTCTACACCCATACTACTTCCCATCCTCTACACCCATAGTACTCCCCATCCTCATCCTTTACACCCATACTACTCCCCATCTTCATCCTCTACAGCTATACTACTCCCCATCCCCATCCTCTACACCCATACTACTCCCCATCCTCATCCTTTACACCCATACTACTCCTCATCCTTATCCTCTACACCCATACTAATCCTCATCCTCTACACCTATAGTACTCCCCATCCTCATCCTCTACACCCATACTACTCCTCATCCCCATACTCTGCACCCATACTACTCCCCATCCCCATCCTCTACACCCATACTACTCCCCGTCCTGTACACCAATACTACTCCCCATCCTCATCCTCTACACCTATACTACTCCTCATCCCCATCCTCTACACCCATACTACTCCTCATCCCCATCCTCTACACCAATACTACTCCCCATCCTCATCCTTTACACCCATACTACTCCCCATCCCCATTCTCTACACCCATACTACTCCCCATCCCTCATCTTCTACACCCATACTACTTCCCATCCTCTACACCCATACTACTCCCCATCCTCATCCTCTACACCCATACTACTCCCCATCCTCTACACCAGTGGTTCTCAACTCCAGTCCTCAGGACCCACCAACAGGCCAGGTTTGCAAGATAGCTGAAATACATCACAGGTGATATCACTTGCTGCTCAGTGATTGCAGTATTCTAGTCTGCAACTCCCCAAGGTAATACTTAAAATCTGGCCTGTTGGTGGGTCCCGAGGACTGGAGTTGAGAACCACTGCTCTACACCCATACTACTCCCCATCCCCATCCTCTACACCCATACTACTCCCTATCCCCATCCTCTACACCCATACTACTCCCCATCCTCATCCTCTACACCCATACTACTCCCCATCCCCATCCTCTACACCCATACTACTCCCCATCTCCATCCTCTACACCCATACTACTACCCATCCCATCCTCTACACCCATACTACTCCCCATCCTCTACACCCATACTACTCCCCATCCCCATCCTCTGCACCCATACTACTCCCCATCCTCATCCTCTACACCCATACTACTCCCCATCCCCATCCTCTACACCCACACTACTCCCCATCCTCATCCTCTACACCCATACTACTCCCCATTCCCATCCTCTACACCCATACTACTCACCATGCCCATCCTCTACACCCATACTACTCCCGATCCCCATCCTCCACACCCATACTACACCCCATCCTCATCCTCTACACCCATACTACTCCCCATCCTCATCCTCTACACCCATACTACTCCTCATCCTCTACACCCATACTAATCCCCATCCTCATCCTCTACACCCATACTACTCCCCATCCTCTACACCCATACTACTCCCCATCCTCATCCTCTACACCCATACTACTTCCCATCCTCTACACCCATACTACTCCCCATCCTCATCCTCTACACCCATAGTACTCCCCATCCTCATCCTTTACACCCATACTACTCCCCATCCCCATCCTCTACACCCATACTACTCCTCATCCCCATCCTCTACACCCATACTACTCCCCATCCCCATCCTCTACACCCATACTACTCCCCATCCTCATCCTTTACACCCATACTACTCCTCATCCTTATCCTCTACATCCATACTAATCCCCATCCTCATCCTCTACACCTATAGTACTCCCTATCCTCATCCTCTACACCCATACTACTCCTCATCCCCATACTCTGCACCCATACTACTCCCCATCCCCATCCTCTACACCCATACTACTCCCCGTCCTGTACACCAATACTACTCCCCATCCTCATCCTCTACACCTATACTACTCCTCATCCCCATCCTCTACACCAATACTACTCCCCATCCTCATCCTTTACACCCATACTACTCTCCATTCTCATTCTCTACACCCATACTACTCCCCATCCCCATTCTCTACACCCATACTACTCCCCATCCCTCATCTTCTACACCCATCCTCATCCTCTACACCCATACTACTCCCCATCCTCTACACCCATACTACTCCCCATCCCCATCCTCTACACCCATACTACTCTTTGGTTAGCAGCTCCTTGCTCTGCAGTTTATCCAATGTTTCCTTCACTTCATTTACGTATCTGACGAGGTCGGCCCTCTCTGTCTCCAGAAAATGTTTCTTTCCTGCAGAAAGACAATGTATGTCAGATGTGTGTTCTGTCATTGTGGAATAAAGCTTATACAAAGAGACCCCCATCCCCCACTATTAGTTGTCATCAGAGCTTTGCTTCCTGCACAGAGAACCAAGGGACATGACATGTATGGAGGGAAGAGGTTACATTCCCTATGGGAAGGGTTCTTTGCTGTAAGAGCGGTTATGGGATGTATAGGCTCCATATAACTGGTATAACTTGGGGGAGGGGATCTGATCATTAATATTCCATACCCTATAGCTGGACCCACACTAAATGGTGATGAGCCCTGTGACCACCGTCCATTCCCTGACCCCCCCCCCCCCCCATCATATTCCCTGCAGGTGGTGTGTGCCCGGAGCCTGTAGTACTGGGGGCCAATGTTGTAGGAGGAATAAATTCAGAGTGCAGCTGAACAATTTCCAATTACCTGTCCCATCATCATCATCATCCTCATACCTCTCCCCATCCTTATCCTCACCCCCCTCCTCCTCTCCATCCTCCTCCCCTCTCATCATCCTGATCCTCACCCCCTCTCCTCCCCATCCTCATCTCTTCTCCCCATCCTTATCCTCACCCCCCTCCTCCTCTCCATCCTCCTCCCCTCTCATCATCCTTATCCTCACCCCCCCTCCTCATTCTCATCCTCATCCTTATCACCCTCACCGCTTCTCTCCATCCTTACATAGTTACATAGTAGGTGAGGCTGAAAAAAGACACAAGTCCATCAAGTCCAACCTATGTGTGTGATTATATGTCAGTATTACATTATATATCCCTGTATGTTGCGGTCATTCAGGTGCTTATCTAATATTTTCTTGAAACTATCGATGCTCCCCGCTGAGACCACCGCCTGTGGAAGGGAATTCCACATCCTTGCCACTCTTACAGTAAAGAACCCTCTACGTAGTTTAAGGTTAAACCTCTTTTCTTCTAATTTTAATGAGTGGCCACGAGTCTTGTTAAATTCCCTTCTGCGAAAAAGTTTTCTCCCTATTGTGGAATCACCAGTCCGGTATTTGTAAATTGAAATCATATCCCCTCTCAAGCGTCTCTTCTCCAGAGAGAATAAGTTCAGAGCTCACAACCTTTCCTCATAACTAAGATCCTCCAGACCCTTTATTAGCTTTGTTGCCCTTCTTTGTACTCGCTCCATTTCCAGTACATCCTTTCTGAGGACTGGTGTCCAGAACTGGACAGCATACTCCAGGTGCGGCCGGACCAGAGTCTTGTAGAGCGGGAGAATTATCGTTTTATCTCTGGAGTTGATCCCTTTTTAATGCCAATATTCTGTTTGCTTTGTTAGCAGCAGCTTGGCATTGCATGCCATTGCTGAGCCTATCATCTACTAGGACCCCCAAGTCCTTTTCCATCCTACATCCCCCCAGAGGTTCTCCCCCAGTCTATAGATTGCATTCAGATTTTTGCCACCCAAATGCATTATTTTACATTTTTCTACATTGAACCTCATTTGCCATGTAGTTGCCCACCCCATTAATTTGTTCAGATCTTTTTGCAAGGTTTCCACATCCTGCGGAGAAGTTATTGCCCTGCTTAGCTTAGTATTGTCTGCAAATACAGAGATTGAACTGTTTATCCCATCCTCCAGATCATTTATGAAAAAATTAAATAGGATTGGTCCCAGCACAGAACCCTGGGGGACCCCACTACCCACCCCTGACCATTCTGAGTACTCCCCATTTATCACCACCCTCTGAACTCGCCCTTGTAGCCAGTTTTCAATCCATGTACTTACCCTATGGTCCATGCCAACGGACCTTATTTTGTACAGTAAAAGTTTATGGGGAACTGTGTCAAATGCTTTTGTAAAATCCAGATACACCACGTCTACAGGCCTTCCTTTATCTAGATGGCAACTCACCTCCTCATAGAAGGTTAGTAGATTGGTTTGGCAAGAACGATTCTTCATGAATCCATGCTGATTACTGCTAATGATACCGTTCTCATTACTAAAATCTTGTATATAGTCCCTTATCATTCCCTCCAAGAGTTTACATACTATTGATGTTAGGCTAACTGGTCTGTAATTCCCAGGGATGTATTTTGGGCCCTTTTTAAATAAGGGTGCTACATTGGCTTTTCTCCAATCAGCTGGTACCATTCCAGTCAGTACACTGTCTGTAAAAATTAGGAACAATGGTCTGGCAATCACTTGACTGAGTTCCCTAAGTACCCTCGGATGCAAGCCATCTGGTTCCCGGTGATTTATTAATGTTATGTTTCCCAAGTCTAATTTTAATTCTGTCCTCTGTTAGCCATGGAGGTGCTTCCTGTGTTGTGTCATGAGGATAAACACTGCAGTTTTGGTTACTGAAGCCCCCCGATTCCCTCGTGAAGACTGAGGAGAATAAATTCAATACCTTTTTCCATCTCCCCATCCTTTGTAACCAGATGTCCTTCCTCATTCTTTATGGGGCCAATATGGTCTGTCCTCCCTTTTTTACTGTTTACATACTTAAAGAATTTCTTGGGATTTTTTTGCTCTCCTCCGCTATGTGTCTTTCATGTTCTATCTTAGCCGTCCTAATTGCACCCTTACATTTCTTGTTGCATTCTTTATAAAGTCTGAATGCTGATGATGATCTCTCAACCCTGTATTTTTTGAAGGCCTTCTCCTTTGCTTTTATATGCATTTTTACATTGGAGTTGAGCCATCCAGGACTTTTGTTCGCTCTTTTAAATTTTTTACCCAATGGGATGCATTGGCTAATGCCCTTATTTAATATGCTCTTAAAGCAAACCCATCTCTCCTCCGTATTCTTTGTTCCTAAGATTTTATCCCAATTTATGCCTTCTAGCAAGGTTTGTAGTTTAGGGAAGTTGGCTCTTTTTAAATTCAGTGTCTTTGTATTCCCTTTATGTTTCCTATTTGTGTGATTTATACTGAAACTAATTGACCTGTGATCGCTGTTACCTAAATTGCCCCGTATTTCCACATCTGTTATCAGGTCTGTATTGTTGGTAATCAGTAGATCCAGTAATGTTTTATTTCTAGTTGGTGCGTCTACCATCTGACCCATAAAATTGTCCTGCAAGACATTAAGGAACTGGCGAGCCTTAAATGAATGCGCGGTTCCCTCCGCCCAGTCTATGTCTGGGTAATTAAAATCCCCCATTATGATAACACTTCCCATCCTTGCTGCTAATCCAATTTGTGATAGGAGATCCTTCTCCACTTCCTCCCTCAGGTTAGGGGGCCTATAGCATACTCCCAGTATTATTTTCCCTTAGCTTCATCCCTTTGGAGCTCTACCCATAAGGATTCCACCTCCTCCCTAGCTCCCTCAGTGATGTCATCTCTCACATTCGCTTGTACATTATTCTTGATATATAGGCATACCCCTCCCCCTTTTTTACCCTCTCTATCCTTGCGATAAAGGGTATACCCTTGAATGTTTGCCAGCCAATCATGAGAGGTGTTGAACCAGGTCTCTGAAATTCCCACAAATTCAAAATCCTCCTCGTACAACAGTATCTCTAGTTCACCCATCTTGTCCGCCATGCTCCTGGCATTGGTGAACATGCCACATAGTTTAGACCTGTTGCATACTATCCTCGCATTGGGTGTTCCGAGATTACAACTAGGACTTGCTACTATACTCACCTTGTGTTTATGTGCTTTAGTCAACCTACCACTAATGCCCCCAATACTACCCCCTGGAATATGTTCCGCGCTGACTATCTCTACCTCTGGACCCTCCCCCCATCACCTAGTTTAAAAACCCCTCTAACTTTTTGGCCATCTTCATTTCCAGCAGATCTGCACCCTCCTCATTTAGGTGCAGTCCGTCCCTTCTATAGTACCGGTTACCGACTGAGAAGTCGGCCCAGTCCTCCAGGAACCCAAAGCCCTCCTTACTACACCAGCTCTTCAGCCACTTGTTTACTTCCCTAATCTCCCTCTGGTGTGGCTCGATGTACCGGTAGTATTCCTGAGAACACTACCTTGGAGGTCCTTTTCCTCAATTTAGCACCTAAGTCCCTAAAATCGTTCTTTAGGACACTCCATCTGCCTCTGACTTTGTCATTGGTGCCAATGTGCACCATGACAGCCGGGTCTTCCCCAGCCCCTCCCAGTAATCTGTCCACCAGACCTGAGATGTGCCAAACCCGAGCGCCCGGTAGACAACATACTCCTCCCCCTCCTCATTCTCATCCCTCCTCCCCATCCTCATCCTCATACTCCATCCTCATCCCCATCCTCATCCCTCTTCCCAATCCTTATCCTCACCCCCTTTCCTCCTCCTCATCCTATTACTCCACCCTCCTCCCATTCCCATCCTCATCCCCATTCTCCTCCTCCCCCTCCCTCCTCCTCCTCCTCCCCATCTTCACCCTCATCCCTCCTCCCCATCCTCATCCCTCTTCCCAATTCTTATCCTCACCCCCTTTCCTCCTCCTCATCCTATTACTCCACCCTCCTCCCATTCCCATTCTCATCCTCCTCCTCCCCATCCTCCTCCTCCCCCTCCCTCATCTCCCTCCTCCTCCTCCTCCCCATCTTCACCCTCATCCCTCCTCCCCATCCTCATCCCTCTTCCCAATCCTTATCCTCACCCCCTTTTCCTCCTCCCCATGGTCATACTCCACCCCCCTCCCCATCCTCTGCCCCATCCTCATTCTTTTCATCTTTATCCCAATCCTCCTCCCGTTCCATCCTCCTCCCCCTCCCTCCTCATCATCCTCTCCTTCCTCCTCCTTCCCCTTCTCATCCACCTCCCCATCCCCATTCTCCTCATCCTCTGCCCCATCTTCATTCTCATCATCCTCCTCCCCATCCTCATCCCTTCTCCCCATCCTCCTCTGCCCCATCCTCATTCTTTTCAGCCTTATCCTCATCCTCCTCCCTCTCCTCGTCCTCATCCTCCTCTTTTCCTCCCCATCTTCATTCTCATCATCCTCTATCCCATCCTCATCCTCTTCCTGCCCCATCCTCATCCTCACCTTCAGCCATCTGGGATCAGATTCCAGCAGTCCCTGGAAGAGAAGGAATAGAGATTACACACAATGTAATTCATCTGGTCACTCCAACACTAGATAAAGAAGATTATTAATTGGATTTTCAAACACCCCCGGCCCCCCCCCCCCCACCCCCATCACTGAAATGTCACATAAACTGAATATTTTTATTTCAAAGATCATTTTCTTTTTTTTTTAACTCAAAAATGGTTTTATTGAGAAAAATACACATGGGAAGTATACAAACAGTACAGGTTCCAGTCCAAACTGTATCTTATGCATATTTATACAAAATCAGCATCTCCTCACATTGCATCACTCAGTAAATCTCCTCCCTCCCCCGTCTCTCCAACCAGAAAATATTTATCACATGTATCCCCCTTTAGACCCGCTCCCACCCCCCACCCCCACCCCCCATCTTTCCCCACAGTGGAATTTAAAGTATTCTGTCCAGAATACTTTCAACTGGGGTTAGGCCAGGTGTGTTCAGCCATGGGGACCATATCAAGTCAAATTTTCCTGGGCGGCCACGGTGCAGGAAAATGTATTTTTCTAGTCTCAATGTAACTCCCATTTGGGCTATCCACTCCTTCAGGGTAGGAGGCTCAGTCGCCTTCCAGCCTCTGAGGATTAGTTTGAGGGCTTGGAAAAGAGCCCTCATAATTGCCTGCTTAGGGTTGTCTTCAATTGGGAGGTCATCTAGGATACCTGAAATGCACTGTTTGGGGTCTAGTGGAACACTGACCTGAAATACCCTATTAATAGTTGCAACAACTCCCTTCCAATAGAGATGCAGTTTTGGTCAACGCCATAGTAGGTGGATAAGATCTCCATGGTCTCTAGAGCGCCTAGTACAGTCTGAATTTTCTCGTATGCCCGTCCTGTACAGTCTGGCAGGCGTAAAATGTACCCGCAGGACTATAAAGAGCTGGGACAGACGTTGTGCTGTATTAACCACTTCAGCCCCGGAAGATTTTACCCCCTTCCTGACCAGAGCACTTTTTGCGATTCGGCACTGCGTTGCTTTACCTGACAATTGCGCGGTTGTGCGACGTGGCTCCCAAACAAAATTGACGCCCTTTTTTCCCCCACAAATAGAGCTTTCTTTTTGTGGTATTTGATCACCTCAGTTTTTATTTTTTGTGCTATAAACAAAAAAATAGCGACAATTTTGAAAAAAACGCATTTTCTTTTTTACTTTTTGCTATAATAAATATCCCCCCCAAAAAAATTTATAAAAAAACAATTTTTTTCCTCAGTTTAGGCCGATACGTATTCTTCTACATATTTTTGGTAAAAAAAAATCGCAATAATCGTTTATTGATTGGTTTGCGCAAAAGTTATAGCATCTACAAAATAGGGGATTTTTATTGATAATTTTTTTTTTTACTAGCAATGGCGGCAATCAGCGATTTTTATTGTGACTGCGACATTATGGCAGACACGTTGGACAATTTTGACACGTTTTTGGGACCATTGGCATTTATACAGCGATCAATGCTATAAAATTGCATTGATTACTGTAAAAATGTGACTGGCAGTGTAGGGGTTAACCACTAGGTGGCGCTGTAGAGGTTAAGTTTGTCCTAGGGAGTGATTCTAACTGTGGGGGGGGGGGGGGGCTGTGTGTGACACTACACTGATCACCCGACTACAGGGAGATGTGATCAGTGTCAGTATCATTAGGCAGAACGGGGAGATGCTTGTTTACATTAGCATCTCCCCATTCTTCCTCACCGTGAGACGATTGCGGACTCGTTGTCATGGAGCTCCCGGCGGGCGCGCGCCCGCGAGCCGCCTCTTAAAGGGCATTGTACAGGTACGTTAATCTGCCTGTACGTGCCCTTCTGCTGCAGTATATCTGCGTGAGGCGGTCGGGAAGCGGTTAAGAGAGCACAATTGTATGGTGCGTAATACTTCTACCCATTGGTCCTCCTCATATGTACCCACATCGCTCTCCCAGCTGGTGATTACTCTGGTTGGGAAGCTATTTTGAAATATGGACATTAGCATGGAATAAGATCTGGAGATAAAGTGGGATACTTCCGCCATGTAGTGGAAGACAGGAGCCGGAGATTGTACCCATAGGATTCCACCTGCCTGCGATCCTACCACATGGTGTAGCTGCAGATATGGGAAATGCATAGATTGGGGCAGCCCAAATTTAGCCTGTAATTCTTGAAAGGAGTACATTTTTCCATTAGTAAAGATATGCACCAAGTGTGTGATACCACAGGGTTTCCATCTTGCTGCACATGTAAGGGATTGTAGTTCCTCATAGTATTTATCGTCCCAAATTGGACTATAGCCAGTGAAACCAGTGACATCCTGTAACTGACATCCTGTAACTGTCTAACTTTGTTCCATATCTTTGGCATTAGGACATACGTAGGGAAGAGTTTGTTAGATTTAGCGAAAGCCAATGCTCCCAGACCCGTGGCTACATTATGTGTTCCTGTGACATGAGTAAGAAGGGCCATGGTTGGGTCTCCATTACCCCCTCCCTGGTAGTCTCCTTGGGGATAACTCGGGCAATATGTTGGAGCTGGGCTGCTATGTAATAGAGCCAAGGGTTGGGTAGGGCTAGCCCCCCTGCCTCCTTGGGTTTTTTTTCGAGTTGTTCCAACTTAATATCAAGCCATATAAACGAGCAGAACATGGAATTAATGATGCAGAATGATGAGTGGAACTACCATTGGCGTATTGTGTAGTATATAAAGGAGTTATAGCATAAAAATCATTTTAGTGAGGTTCACTCTGCCTACCAGTGACATTTTTAGTTTAGACCATACTTTAATTTTGTCCTTAATGCGGCCTATCAAAGATCATTTTCAGTGTTTTTTTTTACATCTGCAGCTTCCATTATAATACTTCCTGGTGATCCCGTCATGGAGGTCCTTGTTCAGGCACTTCCTGTTATAGGATGACAACGCTCTGCCTATTTCCCAACTGTTCTCCTGCGTTGTCACCCTGTCACATGGGCTTCTGTTGGAGACTACTAGTGGCCATCCCAACACACATTACACAGACATGGTCCTTTGTTGTCACCATCAGGAGAACCGTCCTGAGAAATGTCATGGATCCATCACTGATGAATGTATAGATAGGGAGTGAATGCAGGAGACCCGCCCTGAGAAATGTCATGGAGCCATCACTGGAGAATGTATAGATAGGGAGTGAATGCAGGAGACCCGCCCTGAGAAATGTCATGGAGCCATCACTGGAGAATGTATAGATAGGGAGTGAATGCAGGAGACCCAGCCTAAGAAATGTCATGGAGCCATCACTGAAGAATGTATAGATAAGGAGTGGATGCAGGAGACCCGTCCTGAGAAATGTCATGAAGCCATCACTGGACAATGTATAGATAGGGAGTGGATGCAGGAGACCCGCCCTGAGAAATGTCATGAAGCCATCACTGGAGAATGTATAGATAGGGAGTGAATGCAGGAGACCCGTCCTGAGAAATGTCATGGAGCCATCACTGGAGAATGTATAGATAGGGAGTGGATGCAGGAGACCCGCCCTGAGAAATGTCATGAAGCCATCACTGGAGAATGTATAGATAGGGAGTGAATGCAGGAGACCCGTCCTGAGAAATGTCATGGAGCCATCACTGGAAAACATATAGATAGGGAGTGAATGCAGGAAACCTAGCCTGAGAAATGTCATGGAGCCATCACTGGAAAATGTATAGATAGGGAGTGGATGCAGGAGACCCGTCCTGAGAAATGTCATGGAGCCATCACTGGAGAATGTATAGATAGGGAGTGATTGCAGGAAACCCAGCCTGAGAAATGTCATGGAGCCATCACTGGAGAATGTATAGATAGGGAGTGAATGCAGGAGACCCGTCCTGAGAAATGTCATGGAGCCATCACTGGAGAATGTATAGATAAGGAGTGGATGCAGGAGATCCGCCCTGAGAAATGTCATGGAGCCATCACTGGAAAACATATGGATAGGAAGTGAATGCAGGAAACCCAGCCTAAGAAATGTCATGGAGCCATCACTGGAGAATGGATAGATAGGGAGTGGATGCAGGAGACCCGTCCTGAGAAATGTCATGGAGCCATCACTGGAGAATGGATAGATAGGGAGTGGATGCGGGAGACCCGTCCTGAGAAATGTCATGGAGCCATCACTGGAGAATGTATAGATAGGGAGTGGATGCGGGAGACCTGTCCTGAGAAATGTCATGGAGCCATCACTGATGAATGTATAGATAGGGAGTGGATGCGGGAGACCCGTCCTGAGAAATGTCATGGAGCCATCACTGATGAATGTATAGATAGGGAGTGGATGCGGGAGACCCGCCCTGAGAAATGTCATGGAGCCATCACTGATGAATGTATAGATAAGGAGTGGATGCAGGAGACCCGTCCTGAGAAATGTCATGGAGCCATCACTGGAGAATGTATAGATAGGGAGTGGATGCAGGAGACCCATCCTGAGAAATGTCATGGAGCCATCACTGGAGAATGCATAGATAGGGAGTGAATGCAGGAGACCCGCCCTGAGAAATGTCATGGAGCCATCACTGGAGAATGTATAGATAGGGAGTGGATGCAGGAGACCCGCCCTGAGAAATGTCATGGAGCTATCACTGGAGAATGTATAGATAGGGAGTGGATGCAGGAGACCTGTCCTGAGAAATGTCATGGAGCCATCACTGGAGAATGTATAGATAGGGAGTGGATGCAGGAGACCCGTCCTGAGAAATGTCATGGAGCCATCACTGGAGAATGTATAGATAGGGAGTGGATGCAGGAGACCCGTCCTGAGAAATGTCATGGAGCCATCACTGGAGAATGTATAGATAAGGAGTGGATGCAGGAGACCCGTTCTGAGAAATATCATGGAGCCATCACTGGAGAATGTATAGATAAGGAGTGGATGCAGGAGACCCGTCCTGAGAAATATCATGGAGCCATCACTGGAGAATGTATAGATAGGGAGTGAATGCAGGAGAACCGCCCTGAGAAATGTCATGGAGCCATCACTGGAGAATGTATAGATAAGGAGTGGATGCAGGAGACCCGTCCTGAGAAATGTCATGGAGCCATCACTGGAGAATGTATAGATAGAGAGTGGATGCAGGAGACCCGTCCTGAGAAATGTCATGGAGCCATCACTGGAGAATGTATAGATAGGGAGTGGATGCAGGAGACCCGTCCTGAGAAATGTCATGGAGCCATCACTGGAGAATGTATAGATAAGGAGTGGTTGGAGGAGACCCGTCCTGAGAAATGTCATGGAGCCATCACTGGAGAATGTATAGATAGAGAGTGGATGCAGGAGACCCGCCTTGAGAAATGTCATGGAGCCATCACTGGAGAATGTATAGATAGGGAGTGGATGCAGGAGACCCGTCCTGAGAAATGTCATGGAGCCATCACTGGAGAATGTATAGATAGAGAGTGGATGCAGGAGACCCGTCCTGAGAAATGTCATGGAGCCATCACTGGAGAATGTATAGATAGGGAGTGGATGCAGGAGACCCGTCCTGAGAAATGTCATGGAGCCATCACTGGAGAATGTATAGATAGGGAGTGGATGCAGGAGACACGGCCTGAGAAATGTCATGGAGCCATCACTGGAGAATGTATAGATAAGGAGTGGTTGGAGGAGACCCGTCCTGAGAAATGTCATGGAGCCATCACTGGAGAATGTATAGATAGGGAGTGGATGCAGGAGACCCGTCCTGAGAAATGTCATGGAGCCATCACTGGAGAATGTATAGATAGAGAGTGGATGCAGGAGATCAGCAGCAGTGGGTTGGAAAAAGGTAGAAAATAAGTAAAAAAAAAGCCAAAAAGTCTACTGAAAGATAAAAGAACAAAATCTGCTTTTTCTGCAAAACTCACCTTCAGTCCAGAGATTTTCCTGCAGTACCTCTTTTCTACCACTAGATGACCTCAGTCTGATGACCAGCACCATTTAACACACTTCCTCAGAGCCCAAGTTGTTCTGGACCCGCCCCCAGCCTATGACTGGACAGAGAAAGGAGGAGCAGCACAGTGATGAGGTAAACATGCTGATTGGATCTTTGTGCTGCTTCTTCCTTCAACACTCCAGCCTTGCTGTACAGCAGGTCACATTTGGGTACTCACACTCCTTGTATTTAATGATTACTGAGCTGTATTATGCCCCGTACACACGGTCGGACTTTGTTCGGACATTCCGACAACAAAATCCTAGGATTTTCTCCGACGGATGTTGGCTCAAACTTGTTTTGCATACACACGGTCACACAAAGTTGTCGCAATTTCCGATCGCCAACCACGCGGTCACTTACACCACGTACGACGAGACTAGAAAAGGCCGGTTCAGAACCAAGCGCGACACCCTTTGCGCTCCTTTTGCTAATCTCGTGTTAGTAAAAGTTTGGTGAGAGACGATTCGCGCTTTTTCAGACTTATGGCTTTCAGATCGTTTTCTGCCGTTCAGTTTGTGCTTGTGGGTTTGTATCTGCTCTTCAGTGCGTGCAGTCAGTTCGTATCGGAGTTTTCCGTGCGATCTTGTCCGCTCGTTGCTGTTTTTCAGGTCGCTCTTCACAGGCCTTGCTGTTCTTCAGTGCGTTCTGTTACTTCGTTCTGAGCAGCCGACCGTTTTCTAGCCATGTTTCGTATGCGTACTCCTCGTAGAGTTCGTGCTGTGCGGGGGCTTGGTGTTGGGGTCCTGACCTTGACACAAGTCCAGTCCATGAACAGGGTGGGGAGGAGTTCATGGACCAAGAATTGGTTGCTTCAGCGTGACCACTTCTCTCATATGCCTTTGCTCCGTGAGATCCGTGAGAATAATCCTGATGATTTCAGGAACTTTCTCAGGATGACAGACCCCGTGTTTCACCGTTTGTTGGCTTCGCTGACCCCCTATATTAGCAGGCAGGATACCTGCATGAGGCAAGCCATCACTCTGGAGCAGAGGTTGGTCGCTACCTTGCGGTATTTGGCGACAGGGAGAAGTCTGCAGGACTTGAAGTTCTCGACAGGCATCTCCCCCCAGGCTCTGGGGATCATTATCCCAGAGACCTGTTCTGCCATCATCCAGGTCCTGCAGAAGGAGTATATGAAGGTAAGATTTTTATCCTTTTATATCACATTTTATTGTATTGAATGTTTGCTAATATATTGTATTTCTTTCCTCATTCCCTAATTACCATGATTGTAATATGCTGTGAATGTCCCCTTTGTCCTCATGCATGCTGCATTTTTATGTAATTATTATTTTAAGTCCTTCATACATATTTGCCCTTCAATAACCTCCCCAGCATGATGTCTCCTGCCCTATATTCACCTCATGTAGTCACTTAACAATGTATTTTTTCTGCTCCATAGTAGTGCTTTACCCCAAACACCCCCTAAAATGTTTGTAAATGTTATTTTTGATTTAAATTCATGCAGAGTGGCAGAGGCTTTTTTTTTGTGGTGTCCCCAAATAATTTTTAGTAACCCTCCCTCCCCCAACTGCTAAGTCAGCTGATCCCAATTCTCTATCCTCAATCATCTATCTGCTGACTTTGCCAAACCCATACACACTATACCCACCTCTTTACTGGTCAGATTTATGGATGAATTCCCCAAAGCATGTAGTGCAAGGGCCTGCCTGTATACTTTACAATGGTACTGTTTAAAGTTTTTGTATCCTATTATTATCTTGATAGGTAATAGCAGAATGTCCAAATGTCCTCAAATTTGTACAGTGTGTATTTATATCTTTGTATTATGACACGTCTTACCTGTCCAGTGGGCTGCCAATAGTGTAACTAAGGAGGGGCTGTTCCAAGTAATACCCTGTATTTAGGCATTCATCTCTCAATGAAGTGAAGAGGGTTACCTGTCCAAGAGCCCCCCCCCCTATAATGTTAGAAATGGCCCATGAGAGGGGGAGGGGGAATATGATAGGTGTACCTTATACTTTGGCCTTGTTAAATTCCCCTTAGTAAATGCTATCTGGAGGTTGCCCCATAATGTTTGTGTCTAATCTGCTTGCCATGTTTCTGTGAAAAAATAGTAATGTTTATTGTTTTTTCCTCAACAGTTTCCTTCCACGCCACAGGAATGGCAGACTGTGGCCTCCCACTTTGCCCAGCGGTGGGACTTTCCTAACTGCGGAGGGGCAATTGATGGGAAACACGTCCACATCGTCCCACCACCCAACTCGGGGTCGTACTATTATAATTACAAGGGGTTTAATAGTATAGTGATGTTGGCGGTGGTGTCGGCTAATTACGACTTCTTGTATGTGGACGTGGGGAAGAATGGCCGGATGTCCGATGGTGGAGTCATCGCCCAGACGGAGTTCTACAGGCGTCTCCAGAATGGCAGCTTGGACTTGCCAGCTCCAGAGGACAATGTGGAAGGTCTCCCATTTGTGTTCGTTGCTGATGAAGCGTTTGCGCTGGGTGACCACCTGATGCGGCCATTCCCGATGAGGACCCTCACCCCGGAACAGAGGGTTTTTAATTACCGGCTGGCCAGAGCCCAAAGAGTGGTGGAGAACACATTTGGAATCCTGGCCAGCCGGTTCCGACTATTTCTGACACCCATCCATATGGCGGAGTATAAACTGAACCATATAATACTTGCGTGCTGTGTTCTCCATAATTTTTTAAGAAAGAAAACATTCGGCCAACTATGCTGGCTCAGTTGGGCCTGAGGCCGGAATCCTACATCCAACAACACTGACGGTGCTTGAAAGTGGCCGGCCGTCCTGGCTTGGCCTCCCTGAGTGCCCATGATGTCCGGTTACGATACCTGGAGTTCTTTGCGGGTAGGGGGGCTATCAATATGCCAGACAATATGTGAAGCCTTTTTCTAATAAAAAAAAAAAACAAAAAAAATTCTTTGTGGACATTTACTGCTTGTGTTTGTTTTAGCTGACCCTGACAGAAATGTGTTGAGTGCAGAAAATGTCGTGATTGGGTAACCTTATAAAAAACACTGTTGGCTGGTATTTCCTAAATGCAAAAACACATTTCACTACAAGTGCACTTGCAACTGCACTGAAACTTCACTTGTAGTGCAAAGTGGATTTGCCCTTAGGAAATAACCCCCATTTTTGCATAAAACAACAATTACATCACCCCAAAAGTGTTGTAGTGTTGAGACAATAATCCACACATTCTTGAGTAACCAACTTTTTTATACCTGCACAATCACATGCATTTACCAAAGGTTTTTAAAACAAACCAACATGTTTGTTGTATAACAATTTTTGCAGTAGCATTATCAAAAATCAAAATGTCCATTTAAGATAAAACAGGCCGGCACTTGGAAGTGCAGTCACTGAGGGAGGAGCCTGGTAATGGCTCTGTGCACGGCGTGAGGATCCAGGGAACCCTCTCCCTGCAGCTGAGAGGAATGATCGGCCTGATGAGAAGGTGTAGGTAGCTTCCCTCCCCGCCCCCCCTGCTCATCACTCACTGAGATGTCTTGTGGTGTAAGCCAGAGGAAGTTTGTACCTGCGTCTGACTGCAACAAGCTGTAGTGAGTGTCTCTTTTTGTCCCAACTTCAACAACAACTAAAAGATAAGTACCGTATTTTTTTTTATTTTTTTTTTTTGGCTTTCTTTCTATTGCAATTGTCCTGAAGTGAAAAGGCAAAGGAAAAGTAATAGAACAAAAGAAAGGGAAAGGGAAAGAACATATTGAAATAAAACGAAATAAAATGGAATAAAAAGCCAAAGTAAATGAAAGTAAATGAAGGCGAAAGAGCTGAAAAAGTAGAATCAAGTGAGCTAAGAAAAACAATAAAAACAGGGGAGAAGGAGAAGGTGAATGAGAGACAAGCCAACGGAAGAGTTGCCTCCCAGCCCCCACCTGCTTGCTGCTGCTGCTGCTGCTGCTGCAGTAGCTCCCTTTCTTGTGATTTTTTTTTTTTTTTTGGTCTTTGTTTGTTTTGGTTTTTTGCAAATGATATTAACTATAGGCTCGATAGTATAAACTATAGAATAAGAAGAAAATTCATAGTAACAAAATGTGGAACATATAAGCTCATACTGGAAATATACTGCTGAATATATAAATCATATTGCTGAATACTTGAATTAGATTGCATTATACCGCTAAAACATTTGAATTATTTTTATGAGCACCTGGGCCCTCATGCACATGGGCTGTTGGGAGAACATTTTTTTTTAACTTTTTTGGCTTTTCTCTGCGTTTTTGCAATGGCGTCTGTGGGCGTTTTTGAGCGTTTTTGAGCGTTTTTTTTTTCCTCCTCTTTTGGCTCTTTTCTATTGCAATTGTCTTGAAGTGAACAAGCAGGGGAAAAGGCGAAAGAGCTGAAAAAGTAGAATCAAGTGAGCTAAGAAAAACAATAAAAACAGGGGGGGGGGGGGAACAGGGGAGAAGAGAAGGAGAAGGTGAAAGAAAGACAAGAAGAAAGACAAGCCAACGGAAGAGTTGTCTCCCAGCCCCCACCTGCCTGCTGCTGCTGCAGTACCCCCCCTTTCTTGTGAAATTCTTTTTTTTTTTTTGCAAATGGTACTAATTATAGGCTTGATAGTACAAACTATAGAATAAGAAGAAATTTCACAGTAACAAAAATGTGGAACATATAAGCTTATACTGGAACTATACAGCTGAATACATAAATCATCTTGCTGAATATTTGAATTAGATTGCATTATATCGCTAAAACATTTGAATTATTTTGCTGAGCATCTGGGCCCCCATGCACACAGGCTGCTGGAAAAGCGCTGTGAAGACGCCGGTGTCTTTGCAGTGACTTTTTTTTTTTTTTTTTAAACTTTTTTTAGCATTTTTGCAATAGCGTTTTTGAGCGCTTTTTTTTTTTTTTTTTTTTTTTTACAGCTTAAGAACGCTTAAACAATTGAACAGCAACAAGGAATGCTTAATGTACTTAAGGTAGTAACATAACTTCTGGAAAACGGGGACTACTCATATCTCATTAATTATTTCTATTATTGGATTGTGGGGAGGATGCCGGGTATGAGAACGAAATAATAGAAACATTAGTAAAAATAAGTCAATTTAAAAAGGCTGGGAGATTTTTTCATCATTAAGAGACCCCAATCAAGGGGTATTCTGGAAGGCAGCTTTGAAGATCTTATAAATCCAGCCATAGAAACAAACATGAAGGGGAAAACAACAAGAAGTGCGGGAGCAATACCGAAATCACCTAGGACCAGCCTTGGCCCAAGTCCAGGCCCTATGAACAAGTATATACAGCAAGGAATCGGAGAAGGAGAGAAACAAGTGGGTTCAAAGGGCAGACAAACAGATACAAAAGAGAAGGACAACAAGGATAAAAAAGGCCAGTATAAAGTACAAACAGAAACCAGCCACCTCTCAGAACCCAGAATGGAGCCAGAAATGGGAGAGGAAGACAGAGGAAAGGAGGAAGGACAACAAGGGCCACAGTTGCCAACAAAACAGGATATGGAAAAAATGTTCGCGGCACTAGAGAATTCCCTAAAAGCAGAGATGTCAACACTCCATAAAGATATGGGATATATGTTAAACAGAGTGGAAGAAGTAGAGACCAAAGTAGACCTACATAAAAAAAACATAAAGGAACTAGAAGACGAAATAAAGAAATTAAAACGGGAACAACAGGAACAATCATATAAAATAGAAGAGCAAGAAAATAGAGATAAAAAGAAAAACTTGAGAATACGTGGGTTACCGGAAACAGAACAAGCAGAAAATCTAATAGAAAAAATGAACAATCTCTTCAACCAAATCTTGGGAAAGGAAACAACTAACACAATAGGAATAGAAAGTGTCTCTCGAGTAAAAAAACCTCAAAGGTTCGCAAGGGAAACACCTAGAGATGTAATAGTACGCTTCGAAAAATGGGAAGAAAAAAAACAGATCTGGATAAACCTAAAGAGGAAAACACAAATAGAGTTTGCGGGAGGTAAATTACAAATATTTCAAGACTTATCTCAAGAAACGTTGAAAAGACGACGGATACTAAAGCCATTATTAGAAATCCTCCGGGAGCAAGAAATTCAATACAACTGGGGTTTTCCAGCATGTCTAATAGCAAGGAAAAACGGAATAAGTGCGAGGCTAAGACATGTGGAGGAGATTCCGGACTTTTGCAACAAACTAGAAATCCCCTCCCCAGAACTGGAAAAATACGCAAATAGTCAGGAGCGAATAACGGCAAGAGATGACCTACAGTGGCAAGTAAATTCAAGGATCAGACATCAAGATGTGGACTCTCGAGGAAATGAATATCTGAGAAAATACCACACAACGGTGCAAGGGGCCTTAGAGTGGAAAGGGGGGGGGGGCTGGGGTTGACGGGATGGGAAAAAAGGAAAGTGAAAGGATTGGTAAAACACAACAAAAATGCAGGGAGAGGGAGACAGGGACGCACGGAGTGGACAGGGGGTCGCCCTATTAGTGCTTAGGCAGGGGGGGAATAGGGTGTCTTACAGAGCTCCGCCTCACAATAAATAGAGCAGAGGGGGCAGAGCGTGCCCCACAAAACAAAGTAAAACGCTCTCAGCTCTAGAGAATATGGGGGTAAAAAACCCATATCAAAAAAAAGGGAGGGGGGGGGTGGGAGGGGGGAAGGGAGGGTGGGAAGGTCTGATCCATATGAGTGGTTACAGAGGCGCACCTATTCTGAGATAAGGGAAGGAAAAAGGGAAAAGGAAAAAAAAAGGAACAAGAATGGAAAGGGTAAACAGTATAAAAATATCTTCCTATAATGTCCGAGGTCTAAATTCCCCGGGGAAGAGAAACATCATTTTACGAGAACTAGAAAAAAGTAATGCAGAAATAATTTTCCTACAGGAGACACACATATCCCAAAACTCAAATACCAAAATATATTCAAGAAATATACCAACATGGTATCAAGGAGACTCGCCAATAAGAAGGGCTAAAGGAGTAGCCATCGGTATAGGGAAAAACGTACGTTTTCTAATAGATCAAAGAAAAACAGACCCGGAGGGCCGATATCTTTTTATCACAGGAACTATACAGGGAGTAAAATATACATTGGCCAACGTCTACTGCCCTAACAAGAACCCTAAAAAATACTTGATCGATATAATAAAAATACTAATGGATTTCAAACAAGGAAAATTAATACTAGCTGGAGACTTCAACTTCAGCATGGACAATAAAATGGACAGTACCTCAATAGTAAGGGACAGAGAAGTAAAACAACTAAAGAAATTAAGAAGAATACTATATGAACAGCAACTAATAGACCCGTGGAGAATCCAGCACCCCAGTACAAAGGATTATACATACTATTCATCAGTACACAAAAGTTACTCCAGATTGGACTATATCATGGTCGAACATAGAAATCTAGAAGAAATAGAAGAAACAAAAATAGGGATAATAACTGCTTCAGATCATAGCCCAGTAACGCTGAGAATGAAAATAGAAGGAGAAGTACACGAAAGGGGGCCATGGAGAATTAATGAAAATCTGTTAGAAGACCCCGAGACCGAAAAAAGTATCACAGAAGAAATTAAAAGATACTTCGAGGAAAACGACACACCAGAGGTACAGAAAGCAACAATATGGGAGGCGCACAAATCCGTTATTAGGGGCAAATTAATAGCCATAGGGGCAAAAAAAAAACAAGAAAGGAAAAAAAATATGCAGCAATTGATTAAGGAAATCTATGAATTGGAACGAAAACACAAAAACCAAATAAATAATAAAATTTTTGGCCTATTATCACAAAAGCGAGAGCAATTAAAAGACTGGATGGAACAAGAAGAAAGGAAGGAGTATAACAGAGTAGTACAAGAAAAATTCAAATGGGGTAACAAATCAGGAAAATATCTAGCAAATTTGGTAAAAAAAAAGAAATCTTTGAATTATATTGAGAAGATTAAAAACGAAAAGGGAGAAGTGGTAAATAAAACTACGGATATAGTGAGAACATTTCAAAAGTACTTCAGTTCTCTATATGCAATAAAAGGACAGGAAAGTTGGAAAGAAGCGAATACAAGAACAAAGAAGATACAAGAATATCTAATAAAAGCAAACCTACCAAAAATAAAAATAGACCAATTGGAAGAACTGGAAAAAAATATCACGCAAGAAGAGATAAAACTGGCATTAAAGGAAACCCCCGTAGGAAAAAGTCCAGGACCAGACGGGTTTACGGTCAAATATTATAAAAAATTTGAAGAATACTTGATACCAAAATTAGCAGAATACCTGAATTCCATAGGTGAAGAAGAAGAAATAAGAAGTGAATCATTACTAGCACATATCACAATAATACCAAAAGATGGAAAAGACAAAGTAAACTGCTCAAGCTACAGGCCAATAGCCCTACTGAACGCCGATACGAAGTTGTACTCCAAGATCCTTGCCACCAGGATGAAAAAATTAATCCCACAGTGGATCAACCCGGACCAGACAGGTTTTGTCCCGGGGAGAGAAGGGAGGGACAACAGCCTAAAATCAATACTGATGTTGCATAAGAAGGTGCAGAAGGAGACCCCAGTTATATTCCTGTCATTGGATGCTGAAAAAGCATTTGACAGGGTAGACTGGGGTTTCATGATGGATACATTACGGCACTTGGGTATTAGGACAAAAATGATGAAATGGATAACAAACTTGTATAACGGCCCGACAGCAGTCGTAAAAGTAAATGGTAGACTTTCTCCAAGAATTGAGATGCAGAACGGAACACGGCAAGGCTGCCCATTGTCTCCACTACTATACGTACTGGCCTTAGAACCACTATTAGCAACACTCCGAAATAACAAAGAGGTGGAAGGAGCGAGAGTAGGAGGAAAAGAGCATAAGATCGCAGCCTATGCGGATGACATCTTGATGTACGTCTCCAACCCAAGAGTGTCACTCCCAAATATACTGAAAGAAATAAAAAAATATGGAGAATTGTCAAACTTTAAAATTAACCCAATGAAAACGGAAATATTAAATATAGGATTAGAGAAAAAGGAAGCCCAGTTTTTACAAAAGGAATTCCCATTTACCTGGGTAAAAGAACTGAACTACCTTGGAATAAAAATAACTTCCAGAGTTGAAAAGATCTACCAGGCAAACTTTATTCCACTGATCAATGAGGTCAAAGAAGAAATGAAAAAGTTAAGAATACAGCCACTTTCATGGATAGGAAGAATAAATATGTTTAAGATGATGATATTACCTAAAATAAATTACAGATTACAGATGCTACCAGTTAAAATCCCCCAGAGCTTTTTTAAAATAATTAAAACAATGTTGATAAAATACATATGGTTTAACAAAAAAACAAGAATTAAATACACGCTGATTACAAGGAAAAGGGAGCATGGAGGCCTGGCCGCTCCAGATATAAGCAGGTACTATAAAGCCATAGTATTAACACGAATGTTAGAGTGGACAAACGAGAAAAGTGAAAAAAAATGGGTTGAAATGGAAAACATAATAAGCGGAGTCACACTGCATAAGATTATTTGGATACCACCGAAATACAGAACACTGGACACAGATACACATGAAATAACAAAAAATGTTTTAAAAATTTGGGACACCACTCACCTAAAGAATGAATGGAAATACAATTCACCACTGTTAGCACTCACAGGATCGAACTTTTTCACCCCCGGGAAGGAAATATTTGGAACTCAAGGTATAGGTAATCCACAATTAAAAGATATCACCAGAAATGGCAAAATAAGAACACGAGCAGACTTAGAGGAAATGAACGGATGGAAGATGAATGAATGGAACTACAATCAATTAAGGCACTTAGTAAGCACAATTCCACACCCACTGAGAGATGTAACGAAACTAACCGCACTGGAAAAGCTATGTAGTAAGGAAATACCATTAAAAAACGGAACATCAAAAATTTACAATATACTGACAGACTTGGAAGCACAAGAAAGACCAGAATACATAAAACAATGGGAAAAAGAGCTGAACTTAAAAATAGATAACCAAAAAGTGGAAAAAATGATTGAAATGGGATATAATAAGGCCTGGGATATGAAGACTATCGAAATGAACTATAAATTAGTATCAAGATGGTATATGACCCCAGTAAGAATACATAAATTTCAACAGGACAAAACACCCTTGTGTTGGAGAAAATGTGGCCAATCAGCAACGATCATACACATATGGTGGGAATGCCCAATAATAACGGAATACTGGAAGGAAGTGTTAAAGATCATAAAGGAAATAACTGGAGAAGAAATAGAACAAAATATCTGGACTTGTCTTTTCCATATACATAACAAACCTAAGAAACAATACATGAAATCAATAGTGCCTAACCTTTTGAATGCGGCCAAGGCATTGATTCCTAAGAATTGGTTAAAATGCGGAAAACCAGAGATAAGAAATTGGCTAGAGGAAATAGAATATTACTATAAAATGGAAGGAGGAAAGAAAAGGGATAATAGTAGATGGGAAAGTTGGAAAAAATACAAAGCCTCAGACATTTATTTAGATAAGATGAAAGAAAGAATAGGTGCAGAGCCTAGTGGATAAATGAATAACATAAAAGAATGGATCAGACACAGGAGGGGTACAGGGGGAAGGGGGGAGGGGAGGAGGGGGGGGGGGGACAAAAAGGAAATTATATAATAGTGGGCTTACAGATATGGGAGGCGCTTCGTTGTTGGCTTTTAAAAATAATAAATAATACCCTTGAAGGGAATAAATAATAAAGAAGTGACGGAAACAATCCACAATGATGTGAAAAATGAGAAGAGATAAAGTTTGACACATAAAGTTGAAATAATGTCTCTCAGAAAAATTTCGCTGAAGTGGAAAAAAAAAAAAAAAAAAAAAAAAAAAAAAGATAAAACAGGCCTGTGTAAAACCCAAAAGAAAGCCAAAAAACTTGAACTTACAAAGTTCACATTAGGTAAAACCTGAAGGCTATGTCAGACATCAGTATTTAGGAACTGTGTTTGATATTGCGTTCAGATGGGGGGAAAACCCTGGAAAAGCCAAATTTGGAAGATGCACACCAAGTTCCGAATGTCAACATGTGCTATCTGCCATCAGGGGGGATCAAGGGACGTGTTTTGGGGGAGCAAGCCCTTCCTCACCGCTACTTTATAATTGAGGAAGGGGTTGCACCCCCATAACGCGTCCATTGATCTCCCGTGATGGCAGATAGCACATGTTGGCACACTGTGTGCATCCTCCAAATTTGGCTTTTCAAAACATTGCAAAAAGATTTTAAAAATTGGAACACAATCCCAAAAATATATTTTGTGGGGTTTTAAATTCGCCCCAAAACATCAATGATGTTATTATTTTTTTTAATAACATCATTTATTTTTTGCTGTATGTTGTGCAATTCGAGATTACACCCCATGATCTCCCCGATCAGGATCTGGGCACTTTCTGAAGTAAAGCGTTCTGGATCCCCAACCTCACGATCACCTAAAAAGAGAGAAACAAAACAAAAACAGGTATCAAAAATCTGCCACCATCCATATCGGTAACCTGAGCCTGTGGTCGCAGACACTCACCTGTTGTGGTGCCAATCTCCACCACATCTTCTTCTTCCTCCTGCTCTTCTTGGGTTGGGGGTATTTCACCTTCTTCCATAGGTGGGGGGTCTGTGGTCTCCTCGGATGAGGGGTGTCCTCCGAGTCTTTTCTCCCCTATGTAAAACAAAAAATGGTATACTTAGCACACAGATATTTGATGGCAGAACTAGAAATAGGAAACATTGCTTGGAAGTGGGGTACAATTGTCTATTTTAGCCGAGTTCCAAGATGTAATTTGATTATTGCCCTTTGTCAAGCTGCAATACTTTACCGGTTTAGTACAAACTTCACAGATGGAGACCCCCCTATAGTATACACTGGAGCACCTGTGTGCCCCCCCTAATAAAAATGTTGTTCTGGGGTCCCACACTAGTGCTCCAGTGTCCAGATGTGAAAACAGCTGCTCAGTGTCCTCTCCTTACACACAATCTAGTTGGCATTTCATTCTAGTAACAAACCCATCTACACAAACAAATATTTGGCATCCAAGTAGGCCCAAAAAAAATGTGGGAAAATGCATATGGCCTAAACAATGGTGTTTTAGAGGCCCAAAGAAAAATGTTTGATATGAACGAATAATGGTCTCATGAACATTAAAGTTGCCCTTTTAAACGTTACAATTAATAAAAGCATATGGAGCAGAACGAACGGAATAAAGACAGAAAGAATAGGAACACAGCACAACTACTTACTTTTTTGCAGCACTCTCCGGATCTTTCGGTACTGCTCTGGCTCTCTTAATTTCAGGTCCGACCACCGCTTCCTGAGCTGATCTTTTGATCTTCGGACCCCGAAATTCCTCTCAAGACTCCTGACCACTTTCGCCATGATCTTGGCCTTTCGAATGTTCGGGTTGGGGTAAGGCCCATACTTCCCGTCATAGTCGGACTTCTTCATGATGTCGACCATCTCCAACATCTCCCCAAAGGACATATTTGTGGTCTTAAAACGTCTCCTTCTGGATCGGGACGTGTCCGGATCCGGGCTTTCCTCCTCCTCCTCCTCGTTCCTGCAATTAGCACGCACCTGCTGTGACTCCGCCATGTGCTCTTCCCCCACTGCGCCAAACGAAAAGGGGCGGGGAATAGAATAGAAAGAACGTCAGGGGCGGGCGGAGTTACACGCATGCGCAGTGTGTATAAAGCGTAACACGCGTGCGTATTACGTACGATCTGTGAGCGGAGGAAGGAGCATTGGACGCGCCGATCGTAAGAACGAAGGTAAGAGACAAACTTGTGCCTATACTGCTTCTATAGATTGAGGCCTATATTGTAACAAGATTAAGAGAGTTTGGTCTGACATTAGGCTTTGTCTTGTGTTGTGTCTTGCAGTGAACATGGATATGGTACTCAAAGACAATGACTTCATGTCAGTATTCATAGATATGCTAAGGGAGATGCCCTGTCTGTGGGAGATTAACCACCCCCATTTCAAGAACCAAGCAAAGAGGAAGGCAGCGCTGGAGCAATTGTGTGAAATTGTGAAGCAGGTGATCCCCACGGCAGACATCACTTATTTAAAGATATTAATTGGTGGCCTGAGGAGCACATATCTGAGGGAGCGCAAGAAAGTCCTGGATTCACAGAGATCCGGAGCAGCAGATGACATCTATGTCCCCAGGATGTGGTACTATGACAGGCTGCACTTTCTGGCAGGCCAGACTGAACCCGGGTCATCACTCTCCAGTCTTCCTTCCATGCTTCCTTCCCCCCCGGCTGAGGCTTCTGACGCCCAACCTGGGCCTTCCAGGCGATATGTGGAGGAGCCCAGATTGAGCCAGGTATAGCATTCCTCTAAATATTTCTGCTTGTTCAATCAATGATGTTAACTAGATGTTAGTTTGGAGTACTAATTTAGGATTGTGATTGATGAAGCAAAAACTAAAACCATGTCCCTTTTTCATACACAGGGAAGTCTCAGCCAGGAGGTGGCCGGGCCGAGCCGGCTGGCTGATCTGCAGGTCCCTCCACCCCCCCTGGAAAGAGAAAGTGGCAGGAGGAGCAGTGCCCTAGAGGAGGCTACCGGAGGACTCTTTTGGAGGGCTACAGAGGTCCTGGGAGCACGACAGACCGTGGAGGAGGACATTGCTGCCATCATTGCATATAAAATGCAGAGGATGGAGGAGGGCCAACAAGTCATGTGTGAGGCCCTCATATCAGAGGCTCTGGAGAAAGGTATGAGGGGCAAAATTACACCTCAGACACACCTTCGCGATGGTCCTCCTCCTCCTCCTGCAGGTCCTCCTCCTCGTCCTCCCTCTCCTGCAGGTCCTCCTCCTCTTTCTCCTCCAGGTCCTCCCAGTCCTCCTCCAGGTCCTACTCCTCCTCCTGCCACATCTCCAACTGCACAGCCACAGCCCGGAAGGAAGCGTGGAAGGAAGACCAGACAGTGATTGCCCTGGGTTCAGTCTGGTCGGCCAAAAAATGCAGCCTCTTGTGGTACCACAGCCTGGGGACACAGATGTCATCTGCTGCTATCCGAGTCTCTGCGAATTCTGGACCAGACTGCCCTCCTTTATATATGGACTCCTCAGGCCACCAATTTTGATGTTGAAGAATTGATGTCTGCCGTGGGGGTCCCAGGCTTCGCTAATTTCTCCTGTTTCTCCAGTGTTGCCTTCCTCTTTGTTTGGTTCTGATACCTTGATAAAGGATTTTTGGTTTGAATTATACTCTCCTATGTGTTTTACTTCAAAAAGGACAGTTTGTGAGGATTCAGGTACATTTCAAATATACAATGTGAAATGAACAAGGGACACCAACAACAAACAATCTCCTGGAGATTAAATAATAAAAGATATCAATGGTGTTGGGGTAACTTGACACACAAAACACACACAAAAATATTCTGGAGTAAAAATAAAAATAACATTGAACAAAGATCAGCCTTGGAAAAAATACAAACATTAAAGAAAAAAAAAGGCTTAAAATAAAAAAAAAAAATAAATAAATAATATAAAACTGTCAGATGTGACAACTAATAACAATATATTGAGGGAACCCCAAAAAAAACACAAATAAAAGTTTGTGAGAAGTGTGTGTGAATATGAGCAGCAAAACTACTTAATTCTTGTCACATTATAAAGAAGAAGAGAGTGCGCTGTATTAAACCATTTTTAACATTGCAGTGTGACGAAAGTGCTGTATCCATTGCGAACGCTAAGTTTACCAGAACGAGCTGTCCCGTGTCGGAATTTCTTCTGAGCATGCGTGGCACTTTGTGCGTCGGAACAGGCCACACACGGTCGGAATTGACGCGATCGGATTTTGTTGTCGGAAAATTTTATCTCCTGCTGTCCAACTTTGTGTGTGGGAAAATCCGATGGAAAATGTCCGATGGAGCCCACACACGGTCGGAATTTCCGACAACACGCTCCGATCGGACACTTTCCATCGGAAAATCCGACCGTGTGTACGGGGCATTACTGTGTGTGATATACACCAACCGGCCAGGACATTATGACCACTGACAGGTGACGGGATTACAGTGCCTTGAAAAAGTATTCATACCCCTTTAAAATTTCCCACATCTTGTCATGTTACAACCAAAAAAGTAAATGTATTTTATTGGGATTTTATGTGATAGACCAACACAAAGTGTCACATAATTGTGAAGTGGAAGGAAAATGATAAATGATACAAATAAATATGTGAAAAGTGTGGGGGGGCATTTGTATGGCGCCCCCCGGAGTCAATACTTTGTAGAACCCCCTTTATCTACAAGTCTTTTTGGGGGTGTCTCTACCAGCTTTGCACATCTAGAGAGGACATTTCTGCCCATTCTTCTTTGTAAAATATCTCAAGTTCTGTCAGATTGGATGGAGAACGTCTGTGAACAGCAATTTTCAAGTCTTGCCACAGATTCTCAATGTGATTTAGGTCTGGACTGTGACTGGGCCATTCTAACACATGAATATGCTTTGATCTAAACCATTCCATTGTAGCTCTGGCTGGATGTTTCGGGTCGTTGTCCTGCTGGAAGGTGAACCTCCCCCCCAGTCTCAAGTCTTTTGCAGACTCTAATAGAATAACTGGAACTGATCTTCTATGTGGTTGTCACTGCAGCAGCCTAAAGTGGATGTAAACCCTATTCATGAGATTTTACCTAAACACATATATCTGTAGTGTTTACTTATCTCTCTTCAAAGCTCTAAGTGACGTTTCTCTCCGGTGCTCCATTCCTCTGTTATCAGCAGAACTCACAAGATACCAGTAGCTGGAAATTTGTGTCGGGGAGGGAGCTTAGAAATAGATAAACAGAGAGCTTGCCTATTCAGACTACAGGATGTCCCTTTCCTCCAATCAGCTCTCACACAGTGTATGCCCAGACTCTCCTCCCACTGCTGAATGAGGAAACAAGATTTCTAACAATGTGCGCTTTTCAAAGAGTGTAAAAAGCTGAAGACAGCAGATAAACAGTTAAAACTTATGTAGGAGGATTTGTTTCATCTCTGTGCATCATCTGCGGCTCTTCACTTCACTGGGTATAGGAAAAGGTTTACATCCACTTTAATGCAGAGAGAGCCACAAAATATTGGTTCCAGTAACCCCCCCCCCCCCACTGATCACCCCCTCTTCTCCACATGCAATCGCTTGCTGCCTGGGCCCCCTGACTGCGACCCCGGGGCTCCCTTCTCATCCTCTCCTGACAGCTGTTGTTGGGGATCTTCAGGGTGAAGTGCAGGGCAGGGGGCCGGTAAAGGTCATCAACCAGCCCCGTCTTTTCTAAATGAACACAATGAGTGATCAGTACTGATCCCTCACTTTTATTCCTTCATAACTGAATCATAACGGTAGCCTCTGTCTGCTCTTCATTCATCTGCAGAGAAAGGAAGCGGGGAATGTGTCGTCCATTACCTTCCCTGTCTCAAAAGTGAGATATCCAGTCTGTTTAGACCCCCGATATGAAAACAAAAATGTTGTGAAAAATAAAATGTTAAATATAATATAAGAAATTGTAAAAAAAAATATTGAAAAACTGAAAAAAAGTAAGGCTAATTTTTTTTTATCAGACTAAAAAGCCACGCCCAACTTGTTGCATAATTTAGCCACGCCCACTGTTTGCTGCGGTGTGTCACCATCTCACTGGTAGGGGCATCACTTTGCCCCGGGGCCCATGGTGCTAATAAGATGGCACTGCATGTGTGTCACTTACCTGGAGAAGAGATGACACCGGGGTGCATTATGGGAAGTCCGATCCATGGAGGCCACACCCCCAAACCTACAGGACTTAAAGGATCTGATAGTGATAGCTTGGTGCCTTCAGAGGTTTAGAGGGGTCAGGAAAGGGGGACCTACCACAAATTAGTGGGGGGGGGGGGTCATAAAATGACATCTGATTGGAGAATATGGGCTGAAATATAAATATTTAGGTATTGATTTCAAAGAAACATTGTGATAGTTTTATGTTATTAATGATAGTTTGTAGGAGATCGCCTATCTATGGAGAGCTTTCTGTATACGGTGACATTCCTTATCCTACAACCGCTCTGTCATCAGACTGGTGCAACTGGTTTTTACTGGATTCCAAGCCAATGGCATCCAGCACAGTGAAAGGTGAATATGCGGGAGAAGAGGAATGGACCCTCCCCCGTAGGTCTATGACACTGTGGCGGGAGAAGAGGAATGGACCCCTCCCCCCGTAGGTCTATGACACCGCAGCGGGAGAAGTGTCCCTGCTGGGAATTTCCAGAGAAATGGCGGGCTCCCCTGGACTTCCATTATCTGGAATAGAAGTCCATTCCTCGTATTTTTAGACTGATTGCACTACATCCACATACAGTATCTGACAAAAGTAAGTACACCCCTCAGTCACATTTGTGTAAATCTTTTCTTCTATCTTTTCATGTGACAACACTGAAGAAATGACACTTGTCTACAATGTAAAGTAGTGAGTGTACAGCTTGTATAACAGTGTAAATTTGCTGTCCCCTCAAAATAACTCAACACACAGCCATTAATGTCTAAACCGCTGGCAACAAAAGTCAGTACACCCCTAAGAGAAAATCTCCAAATTGGGCCCAAAGTGTCAATATTTTGTGTGGCCACCATTATTTTCCAGCACTGCCTTAACCCTCTTGGGCATGGAAGTCACCAGAGCTTCACAGGTTGTCACTGGAGTCCTCTTCCCCTCCCCCATGATGACGTCACAGAGCTGGTGGACATTAGAGACCTTGCGCTCCTCCACCTTCCGTTTGAGGATGTCCCACAGATGATCAATAGGGTTTAGGTTTGGAGACATGCTTGGCCAGTCCATCACCTTTACCCTCAGCTTCTTTAGCCAGGCAGTGGTGGTCTTGGAGGTGTGTTTGGGGTGGTTATCATGTTGGAATACTGCCCTGCGGTCCAGTCTCTGAAGGGAGGGGATCATGCTCTGCTTCAGTATGTCACAGTACATGTTGGCATTCATGGTCCCCTCAATGATCTGTAGCTGTAAATAGTTTGTCTCATCCCCCTAACTGATACATCTGCAGGACAGCTTATTTGGTAAATTAAAAAAAACGTACTGGCAGGATCATCAGGTGAAAATAGAAGAAAGAAAGGCTAAAAAAAAAGAAAACTAAAGCAGTCACCACATTTAAGAATAGGTAAGCTGCACTATAAGAAACTTTTGCTTTTGGGTTGAATACGACTTCAATGTAACAACAAAGTGATTGGAGCCGATCGTGTCTTTGTGTGTAGAGAGAGAAATCAGGAGGTGATACAGAGATAGGAGAACACTTACCTGACCAGGAGAACTCTATACCAATCACCTGTACGAGGGACCGCCCCCTCCCCAAATAACCCACTGCAAGCCTGCCGGGGTTCTATGACAGTTCCCGCTCTATTCTCACCCATCTTATAGGGCCCCCATATACCGTCACTGCGTACCATGTGATGTTCTCAACTCCTCCCCCTTCCTCTCCCTCTACTTTTACTTTCTATTCCTGGAATCACATGATTTCCCCCTACAGCCCCTGCCCCTCCTCCCCCTACATCCCCTGCCCCTCCTCCATCGCCTACCCCTCCTTCCCATACATCCTCTGCCTCTCCTTCCCCCTACATCCCCTGCCCCTCCATCGCCTATCCCTCCTCCCCCTACATCCCCTGCCTCTCCTCCCCCTACATCCCCTGCCCCTCCTCCATCACCTACCCCTCCTTCCCCCTACATCCTCTGCCCATCCTCCCCCTACATCCCCTGCCTCTCCTCCCCCTACATCCCCTGCCCCTCCTCCATCACCTACCCCTCTTTCCCCCTACATCCTCTATCCCTCCACCCCCCCACATCCTCTACCCCCTCCTCCAGCTTGTTCTTTTGAAAACAACAGACTTGCTGTCAGGATCACCAGATGAAAAAAGAAGAAAGGCTAAAAAAAAAAAAAAAAAAAAAGAATGCAGCCCCAACATCTAAGAATCGGTAAGCTGTGATATAAGAAATGTTGCTTTTGGGTTCAATATACACTTTATTCCCAAAAGATACAGTGTGTATAAAGATACACTATATTGCCAAAAGTATTGGGACGCCTGCCTTTACACGCACATGAACTTTAATGACACCCCAGTCTTAGTCCGGAGGGTTCAATATTGAGTTGGCTCCACCCTTTGCAGCTATAACAGCTTCACCTCTTCTGGGAAGGCCGTCCACAAGGTTTAGGAGTGTCTATGGGAACGTTTGACCATTCTTCCAGAAGAGCAATGTCCAACATCAGTGCCTGACCTCATAAATGCTCTTCTGGAAGAATGGTCAAACATTCCCATAGACACCCTTCTAAACCTTGTGGACGGCCTTCCCAGAAGAGCTGAAGAGGGTATGTCCTTGTATCTGGTCTGAGTTCAGCTTTCATCTATGTGAAGTCATTGAAGCCTCCATGTCCCGGTGTTTCTGTGTTTTATTGTATCTTCCTAGAGGTGAGTAGAGACGGTCAGAGATACAAGAAAACTTACCTGAATCACCCTGCAAGTTCTAACAAAGAGATGTCCCTGGCGGTTCCCGCACTTTTCTGGCTGACTTTGTACACTGTGTACCATCGGATGTTCTGTACTCCACCCCCATCTCTGCACTCTATTCTCATAACCTGCCCCCTCCTCATCTGTGTAATGATGACAAATTATTTCCTAGAATGAGCAAATCTGAACCAAGACCATGTCTGCATACCTCCCAACTGTCCCTGATTTCGAGGAACTGTCCCTGATTTGGAGAAATGTCCATCTGTCCCTCTTTCCTCCTCATTTGTCCCTCATTTTGGTCTGATCCATATGTTTGTATATAAAATGCACTTTTATCTTTCAAAGGGTGTTTTCCAGTGCTAAACCTTTCATCCAATTTCTAAATTGCTGTATTTGTAAATTCCGAAAGCCAATATAAAGGAATAGTCGTGGTAAAAAAAGCACTTGTGGATTTAATTAACCTTTTTTGGTTAATTCTCCTTTAAGGGGGTGTGGCAGGGGGCGTGTCCCATGCCTGCATACGTTTGCTGGTAGGTGTCCCTCATTCCCATCTCAAAATGTTGGGAGATATGCGGTCAATGAGGGCACCTATCTCTACAACCTGCACCCCTGAGATCATACAGGACCACCAAACACAAGTAGGATTCATTCATGACTTTAGAGCAATAAAGATCCTTCTGGGGGGAGGAGGATGCTGACGTGACACGTCAGAGCGTGGGGAGGGGCCTGCCGACGGGGCTGGTGTGTGGGAGCTGAGGAGGGAAGGTCGGACCGAGCAGTGAGGACGCAGTGCAGGGTGAGAGCCTGCAGAGGGTTTGACAGAGGAAGCCCTGGGACAGACCACCTCACTCTACATCACTTCAGAGCTACTGCAGCCGCTGGGAGAAGCTGGAGGCTAACGATCCCTCCATGTGGGAAGCTTGTCCCTGTGTAGCTGGGAGAACAGCTCTCCCCTTGTGAGATTCCCCCCCCCCCCCCCCTGCAGCCCTTCTCACTCCCCTTAAGCCATCCATATATCAGCCCGAGCAAAGACAAGTAAAGATAAGAGGAATGGAGGAAGAGGGGGTGAACAGCCTATGCAAACTTGGACCCCTGACAGCAATTATCAGCTAAGCACAGCAGCCTGCAGATAACAAGTTTGTTTCCTAGAACAGCATGGAAGGTATGGAGATAAGATAATGACTCATCTCCAAGGTATGAAAATTAACCCTCTCTTACCTCAAAGAACTGCAGTATTATGCTTTTGAAAGTTAAGTCTATTTAAAGCTATTCAGAGACCCCACAAGAGACTGCCTCAGATAAATGATCCCCACTGATTGTTTGGTACATTGGTATGGCACTCTAAAAAAAAAAGGAAAAATTTTTTTTCTTCCCCTTGAGTGTGTATCTGCCTCTCTACCTGTGTTGGGCAAGTTAAAAGAGACTGAGATGGTCATTGTGATGGAAACTCACTAATCACTTCCAAATATAACACTTGCTAGCGATCTTTGATAGATCCTTTAACAAGATCATACTACTACAACAGCATTGCCCCCGTGGTTAATAGGGGGCCTAGGGGGAAAATCTGCCACTCGAGCCCCCCTGATTAAAACGCAAGTCGCAGTGTTGGGCAAATAAAGAGGTGGGGGTATAAGAAAAAGGAGGTAATATGAGAGGTCGATCACAAAAAGCAGCTGAACCCAAGAGAAAGCCTAAATTCTAGCACAATACAGAAATATCTTAAAGACGTTAGCACAAAGCCCAGGACTGGATAAGAAACAAACAGGGACAAAAGAGAAAAAGAAAGAACTGGCGAAACAAACAGGGGAGAATATCAGGGACGACCCAGAACAGCTCAGAGCGCTTGAACGCAATATGATGGAGGAGCAGAGAAATTTTGCGTTAATACCCACCAAGTCTGAAATGCTTGAAATGTTTTCCAAGTTAGAAAACTCTATAAAGTCAGAGATACTGAATGTACGCACTGACATGGGCCACCTGCTGCAAAGAGTCGAGGAGGCAGAAGAAGGGTGGGTAGGTACCCTGCATGGGATGTGAACAAATTTCCTTAGTAAAGCTGGTGGTGGTAGGTAGACAAAACCCCCCAATAGATCGGAAAAAATTATGGAGTTAAACCTTTTTTCTTATAATGTGAAGGGCCTGAACTCCCCGGTGAAGAGGCACAAAGTGTTAAAAGAGTTGCATCATTATAGAGCGAATGTGGTATTCCTCCAGGAGACTCACCTTGCCCTGGATACAAACATTAGGTTATACTCCTCAGCTTTACCGGTCTGGTATTATAGTGATTCTCCCATAAGGAGAGCTAAGGGGGTTGCAATTAGTTTCTCAAGGTCAGTTAATTTCACCCTAATTAACAGATTGGCTGACCCGGAGGGACGTTTTCTGTTTCTGAAGGGTAAGCTGGGCGGTAAAGTAATGACTTTAGCCAATGTGTATTGCCCGAACAAAAACCCGACTGTTTTCTTGAAGCAGGTGTCGGACAATTTGATGGAGTTTAAAACAGGGGAGGTAGTTTTGGCAGGAGACTTTAATTTTTGTCTTAATCCTGTTCTGGATAGTACGTCCCGGGCACAGGGGACAAGCGGGGTTCAACTAAAGAAAATTGGGCGTAAGCTGCACCAATGCCACATTATGGATGTGTGGAGAGTGCAGCATGCAAAGGTAAAAGACTACACCTTCTTCTCCCCTGTGCACGGGACGTACTCAAGATTAGATTACATCATGGCTGACCATAGTTTACTGGATTTGGTGGAGGAAACCAGAATAGGGATTACCACGCTTTCAGACCATGCGCCGATTTCAATGAGGATCAGGCTACCGGGGCCTCATCGACACCCATTCTCATGGAAATTAAATGAAAGTTTACTAAAAGATGATAACACGGCAGAATTAGTACAGAAAGAGATCGATTTTTTTTTTTTAAGGCTAATGAAAGGGGCGAAATAGCATCCTCTATACTGTGGGAGGCCTTTAAGGCATATATTAGAGGGATCCTTATATCCATTGGGGCAAAGGGAAAAAAAGAGAGATCAAAAAGAAGGGAACAACTTATAGAGGAAATACATTTACTGGAACAAGAACATAAAAAACATAAGGGACACCATCGGGAAAGTTTCCACCAGTTGACCATCAAAAGGGAGGAGTTAAAGGATTGTCTGGAACAGGATTCGAGGAGGTCATTAAACAAAATAACAAGAGACAGGTATTTTTGGGGAAACAAGTCAAGTAAGCACCTTGCAAGGTTATTAAAAAGTAAGAGAGACCCAAACTTCATCGAAAGAATCCAAAATAAAAAGGGTGAGACAGTATTCACAACTAAAGATATAGCAGAAGAGTTCAGGAAATATTATGAGGCACTCTATACAGTAGGTCAAAAGGGACACCTAGAGCAGACAAAGGGTAGGAGGGTCGAGGAATTCCTGAGTGAAGCAGGGCTGACAAGGCTGGCGGAAGGAGACAGGACAGACATGGATAGACCCATAACTGAAGCAGAAATTTACTCCGCATTAAAGGATTCTCCAGCAGGAAAGAGCCCGGGCCCAGACGGGTTCACTACCTTTTTTTTAAATAAATATAAAGAAACCTTGGTGCCAAAGCTCTGCCATTTCTGGAATGATCTAGCTACCAAAAGTGTGATGGGGGAGGATTCCTTGTCCGCAACTATTACCCTGATTCTAAAAGAGGGAAAAAATTATATGTTGTGCTCCAGCTATAGGCCTATTGCCCTTCTAAACGCGGATACCAAATTATATGCTAAGGTCTTGGCGGGCAGGCTGAAGGACAAAATGACGACTCTGGTACACCCAGACCAAGCGGGGTTTGTCCCGGGTAGAGAGGGGAGGGACAATGGAATTCGCTCGCTTCTCCTCCTCAAGTCTACCAAGTCTGGTGGGTCCCCAGCTCTATTCCTGTCAATGGATGCCGAAAAAGCATTCGACAAGGTAGACTGGGGACTCATGATTAAAACATTGGAATATTTGGGAGTTGGCCCAAGATTTATTGCTTGGGTCAGAATGTTGTATAATCACCCGCCAACATCCGTTAAGGTTAACGGGGTCCTCTCAAGGCCATTTAAGATGGAGAATGGAACTAGACAAGGGTGTCCATTGTCTCCCCTATTATTCATCTTAACCTTGGAACCCCTGCTGGCGACTATCCGAAAAAACCCAGACTGTAGTGGGATAAGGATAGGAACCAAGGAACATAAACTAGCGGCGTATGCCGATGATGTCCTTTTCTATATTACGAATCCCAGGATATCGATTCCAAACTTGCTGCAGATTGTAAAAAGATATGGTGATTTTAAGGTAAATCTCAGCAAGTCTGAAATCTTAAATATTAACATAGACAAACAGGAAGAAGAAAAACTTTCAGGGGAATTCCACTTCCCCTGGAGAAGGGAGATAAAATATTTAGGAGTTAAACTATCCAACTCTCTGAAGAAATTGTATTTAATTAACTACATACCCTTATTGAATTTAATTAAGCAAGAAATACAAAAAATGTCCACGCGACCACTCTCCCTGTTTGCCCGCGTAAATACAATAAAAATGGTGTTGGCCCCGAAAATCCTCTATAAATTTCAGATGCTTCCAATTTCCCTACCACAGCCATATTTGAGAGCCTTGCGAGGCCTAATGGCAAAGTTTGTCTGTGGTAATAAAAAGCCACGAATAGCATATAAGGTCCTGACTAGGGGTAAAAAACAGGGTGGGCTTGCCCTACCGGACTTAAGTAAATATTATAAATCAGTGATGCTTTCACGGGTGATGGAATGGTCAAAGCCGACATCAGAAAAAAGATGGGTTAATATCGAACATAGTTTAAGTAGCACACACTTAGGGCACACTATATGGAATCCCCCAAAATACAGAGCACTTAGCACAAACACATCGGATATAACACTTAATACACTAAAATTATGGGATCAGATTCACACTCAAAATAAATGGAGTTATAATTCTCCTTTGATTTATTTGAGGGATAATAAATTCTTTGAACCCGGGATGAGGGAGGTGGGGGGGAATTGGATTAAGAACGTTAATACACAATTAAAAGACGTAATTAAAGAAGGGAAAATTCGCACATTCCACGATTTGAAAACTGAGACAGATTTAATGGAGATTGATGAGTGGTGGTACATCCAGCTGACACATTTTGTAAAGAAAGTTCAGAAACCAATCAGAGGTGAAGAAGATTATAGGCCGCTTGAGCAGCTTTGTTTGAGAAAGGAATCCAGAAATATCATTTCTCGGCTGTATAAAATTTTAATGACTAGTGAGGAGCTGGATGTACCTCCCTACATCAGGAAATGGGAAAGGGAATTGGGGACACAATGTTGTAATCACGTGATAGGGAAAATCCTGAAAATGCTGCATACCTCCTCAGTGAGCACGAGGATGACGGAAACAAATTTCAAGTGCTTGGCAGGGTGGTATGCGACCCCAGACAAACTTAGCAAATTCCAACCGGAGAAATAAGGGGGAATGTTGGAGAGGGTGTAAAAATATTGGCACAATGGCCCATATATGGTGGGAGTGTCCCACCATCAAAGTGTATTGGAAGAAAATTATACACCTAATAAAGGAAATTACTAATAAGACGATCCAAGAAGACCCATGGATCTGTTTATTCCATGGGACTGAGGAGGCAATCAAGCAATATCAAACATCGATAGTTCCCATTTTGTTGGATACTGCCAAGAGTCAGATTCCTAAAAAATGGATGGAGCCTGAGAGCCCTAAAATTCGTGAATTGGTTGCTCTATGTTAATGAAATTTATATAATGGAGAGTGAGGAGGGTGCCGAAGCAGAGTTTGAGGAGGGGACTGAACCAAAAGATAAATGGGCAGGGTGGCGAAGGTATAAGAATACCTGGAGCTATGTGGAGGAGATTACTGGGTAAAGGTTAAACGGGTATAAAACAAGGGAACTAGGTGAGGGAATTAGGTTATTGAATTATTTTATTGTAACTCAGCAGGATTGGGATGGGAGGGGGGGTGGGTATTTTGTTTTTTTGTTTCTTTCCTAAGTTGGGGGTCATTAAAGATGGATTTTATCTATATGTATGTCAATATATGGATTTTTGTATTTTGAAAATATAAATAAAGAATTGAAAAAAATAAAATAAAGAGCCTTCTGAATCCTCTTTATACCCCCTACATCCCCTGCCCCTCCTTCCCCCTTCATCCCCTGAGCCTCTTTCTTCCTACATCTCCTTCCCCCTACATCCCATGTATTTCCTTCCCCCGACATCCTGTGCCGTTTCTTCCCCTGCCCCTCCTTCCACCTCGTGCCTCTCCTTCCGCCTACATCCCCTGCCCCCTCCCCTTCTACATCCCCTGCCCTCCCTCCCTCCCCGTCTACATCCCCTGCCTCTCCTTCCTTCTACATCCCCTGAGCCTCTTTCTCCCTACATCTCCTATCCCTCCTTCCCCCTACATCCCATGTATTTCCTTCCCCCGACATCCTGTGCCTCTCCTTCCGCCTACATCCCCTGCCGCCCTCCCCTTCTACATTCCCTGTCCCCCTCCCCGTCTACATTCCCTGCTCACCTCCCTGTCTACATTCCCTGCTCCCCTCCCCATTTACATCCCTAGCTCCCCTCCCCGTTTACATCCCCAGCTCCCCTCCCCGTTTACATCCCCAGCTCCCCTCCCCGTTTACATCCCCAGCTCCCCTCCCCGTTTACATCCCCAGCTCCCCTCCCCGTCTACATCCCCAGCTCCCCTCCCCGTCTACATCCCCAGCTCCCCTCCCCGTTTACATCCCCAGCTCCCCTCCCCGTCTACATCCCCAGCTCCCCTCCCTGTCTACATCCCCTGCCCCCTCCCTCCACCCACATCTCGTGCCTCTCCTTCCGCCTACATCCCCTGCCGCCCTCCCCTTCTACATTCCCTGCTCCCCTCCCCGTCTACATTCCCTGCTCCCCTCCCCGTCTACATTCCCTGCTCCCCTCCCCTTCTACATTCCCTGCTCCCCTCCCCGTCTACATCCCCTGCTCCCCTCCCCGTCTACATCCCCTGCCCCCTCCCTCCACCTACATCTCGTGCCTCTCCTACATCCCCTGCTGCCCTCCCCTTCTACATTCCCTGCTCCCCTCCCCATCTACATCCCCAGCTCCCCTCCCCGTCTACATCCCCAGCTCCCCTCCCCTTCTACATTCCCTGTCCCCCTCCCCATCTACATCCCCTCCCCGTCTACATCCCCTGCTCCCCTCCACGTCTACATCCCCTGCTCCCCTCCCCGTCTACATCCCCTGCCACCCTCCCCTTCTACATTCCCTGCCACCCTCCCCTTCTACATTCCCTGCCACCCTCCCCTTCTACATTCCCTGCCCCCCTCCCCGTCTACATCCCCTGCTCCCCTCCCCGTCTAAATTCCCTGCTCCCATCCCAGTCTACATTCCCTGCCCCCCTCCCCATCTACATTCCCTGCCCCCCTCCCCGTTTACATCCCCAGCTCCCCTCCCTGTCTACATCCCCTGCCCCCCTCCCCTTCTACATTCCCTGCTCCCCTCTCCGTCTACATCCCCTGCCCCCTTCCCCGTCTACATCCCCTGCCCCCCTCCCCGTCTACATTCCCTGCTCCCCTCCCCATCTACATCCCCTGCTCCCCTCCCCGTCTACATCCCCTGCTCCCCTCCCCGTCTACATCCCCTGCTCCCCTCCCCGTCCACATCCCCTGCTCCCCTCCCCATCTACATCCCCTGTCCCCCTCCCCGTCCTGTCTACATTCCCTGTCCCGTCTACATTCCCTGTCCCCCTCCCCGTCTACATCCCCTGCTCCCCTCTCCGTCTACATCTCCTGCTCCCCTCCCCGTCTTCATCCCCTACTCCCCTCCCCGTCTACATCCCCTGCTCCCCTCCCTGTCTACACCCCCTGCCACCCTCCCCTTCTACATTCCCTGCCACTCTCCCCTTCTACATTCCCTGCCCCCCTCCCCTTCTACATTCCCTGCCCCCCTCCCCTTCTACATTCCCTGCCCCCCTCCCCTTCTACATTCCCTGCCCCCCTCCCCATCTACATTCCCTGCCACCCTCCCCTTCTACATTCCCTGCCACCCTCCCCTTCTACATGCCCTGCTCCCCTCCCCGTCTACATCCCCTGCCACCCTCCCCTTCTACATCCCCTGCCCCCACCCCGTCTACATTCCCTGCTCCCCTCCCCGTCTACATTCCCTGTCCCCCTCCCCGTCTACATTCCCTGTCCCCCTCCCCGTCTACATCCCCTGCTCCCCTCCCCGTCTACATCCCCTGCTCCCCTCCCCGTCTACATCCCCTGCTCCCCTCCCCGTCTACATCCCCTGCCACCCTCCCCTTCTACATTCCCTGCCACCCTCCCCCCTCCCCGTCTTCATTCCCTGCCACCCTCCCCTTCTATATTCCCTGCCACCCTCCCCGTCTACATTCCCTGCTCCCCTCCCCGTCTACATTCCCTGCTCCCCTCCCCGTCTACATCCCCTGCTCCCCTCCCCTTCTACATTCCCTGCTCCCCTCCCCGTCTACATCCCCTGCTCCCCTCCCCGTCTACATCCCCTGCTCCCCTCCCCGTCTACATCCCCTGTCCCCCCTCCCCGTCTACATCCCCTGTCCCCCCTCCCCGTCTACATCCCCTGTCCCCCCTCCCCGTCTACATTCCCTGCTCCCCTCCCCGTCTACATTCCCTGCTCCCCTCCCCGTCTACATTCCCTGCTCCCCTCCCCTTCTACATTCCCTGCCCCCCTCCCCGTCTACATTCCCTGCCACCCTCCCCTTCTACATTCCCTGCCACCCTCCCCTTCTACATCCCCTTCTCCCCTCCCTGTCTACATCCCCTGCCACCCTCCCCTTCTACATCCCCTGCCCCCACCCCGTCTACATCCCCTGCTCCCCTCTCCATCTACATCCCCTGCTCCCCTTCCCGTCTACATCCCCTGCTCCCCTCCCCGTCTACATCCCCTGCCACCCTCCCCTTCTACATTCCATGCCACTCTCCCCTTCTACATTCCCTGCCCCCCTCCCCTTCTACATTCCCTGCCCCCCTCCCCGTCTACATTCCCTGCCACCCTCCCCTTCTACATTCCCTGCCCCCCTCCCCTTCTACATGCCCTGCTCCCCTCCCCGTCTACATCCCCTGCCACCCTCCCCTTCTACATCCCCTGCCCCCCACCCCGTCTACATTCCCTGTCCCCCTCCCCGTCTACATCCCCTGCTCCCCTCCCCATCTACATCCCCTGCTCCCCTCCCCGTCTACATCCCCTGCTCCCCTCCCCGTCTACATCCCCTGCCACCCTCCCCTTCTCCATTCCCTGCCACCCTCCCCCCTCCCCGTCTTCATTCCCTGCCACCCTCCCCTTCTAAATTCCCTGCCACCCTCCCCCCTCCCCGTCTACATTCCCTGCTCCCCTCCCCGTCTACATCCCCTGCTCCCCTCCCCGTCTACATCCCCTGCCACCCTCCCCTTCTACATTCCCTGCCACCCTCCCCGTCTTCATTCCCTGCCACCCTCCCCCCTCCCCGTCTACATCCCCTGCTCCTCTCCCCGTCTACATCCCCTGCCACCCTCCCCTTCTACATTCCCTGCCACCCTCCCCCCTCCCCGTCTTCATTCCCTGCCACCCTCCCCTTCTATATTCCCTGCCACCCTCCCCGTCTACATTCCCTGCTCCCCTCCCCGTCTACATTCCCTGCTCCCCTCCCCGTCTACATTCCCTGCTCCCCTCCCCGTCTACATCCCCTGCTCCCCTCCCCTTCTACATTTCCTGCTCCCCTCCCCGTCTACATCCCCTGCTCCCCTCCCCGTCTACATCCCCTGCTCCCCTCCCCGTCTACATCCCCTGTCCCCCCTCCCCGTCTACATCCCCTGTCCCCCCTCCCCGTCTACATCCCCTGTCCCCCCTCCCCGTCTACATTCCCTGCTCTCCTCCCCGTCTACATTCCCTGCTCCCCTCCCCGTCTACATTCCCTGCTCCCCTCCCCTTCTACATTCCCTGCCCCCCTCCCCGTCTACATTCCCTGCCACCCTCCCCTTCTACATTCCCTGCCACCCTCCCCTTCTACATCCCCTGCTCCCCTCCCTGTCTACATCCCCTGCCACCCTCCCCTTCTACATCCCCTGCCCCCACCCCGTCTACATTCCCTGCTCCCCTCCCCGTCTACATCCCCTGTCCCCGTCCCGTCTACATTCCCTGTCCCCCTCCCCGTCTACATCCCCTGCTCCCCTCTCCATCTACATCCCCTGCTCCCCTCCCCGTCTACATCCCCTGCTCCCCTCCCCGTCTACATCCCCTGCCACCCTCCCCTTCTACATTCCATGCCACTCTCCCCTTCTACATTCCCTGCCCCCCTCCCCTTCTACATTCCCTGCCCCCCTCCCCGTCTACATTCCCTGCCACCCTCCCCTTCTACATTCCCTGCCCCCCTCCCCTTCTACATGCCCTGCTCCCCTCCCCGTCTACATCCCCTGCCACCCTCCCCTTCTACATCCCCTGCCCCCCACCCCAACTACATTCCCTGTCCCCCTCCCCGTCTACATCCCCTGCTCCCCTCCCCATCTACATCCCCTGCTCCCCTCCCCGTCTACATCCCCTGCTCCCCTCCCCGTCTACATCCCCTGCCACCCTCCCCTTCTACATTCCCTGCCACCCTCCCCGTCTTCATTCCCTGCCACCCTCCCCTTCTACATTCCCTGCCACCCTCCCCGTCTACATTCCCTGCTCCCCTCCCCGTCTACATCCCCTGCTCCCCTCCCCGTCTACATCCCCTGCCACCCTCCCCTTCTACATTCCCTGCCACCCTCCCCCTCCCCGTCTTCATTCCCTGCCACCCTCCCCCCTCCCCGTCTACATCCCCTGCTCCCCTCCCCGTCTACATCCCCTGCCACCCTCCCCTTCTACATTCCCTGCCACCCTCCCCCCTCCCCGTCTTCATTCCCTGCCACCCTCCCCACTCCCCGTCTACATCCCCTGCTCCCCTCCCCGTCTACATCCCCTGCTCCCCTCCCCGTCTACATCCCCTGCCACCCTCCCCTTCTACATTCCCTGCCACCCTCCCCCTCCCCGTCTTCATTCCCTGCCACCCTCCCCCCTCCCCGTCTACATCCCCTGCTCCCCTCCCCGTCTACATCCCCTGCCACCCTCCCCTTCTACATTCCCTGCCACCCTCCCCCCTCCCCGTCTTCATTCCCTGCCACCCTCCCCACTCCCCGTCTACATCCCCTGCTCCCCTCCCCGTCTACATCCCCTGCTCCCCTCCCCGTCTACATCCCCTGCCACCCTCCCCTTCTACATTCCCTGCCACCCTCCCCCCTCCCTGTCTTCATTCCCTGCCACCCTCCCCTTCTACATTCCCTGCCACCCTCCCCCTCCCCGTCTACATTCCCTGCTCCCCTCCCCGTCTACATCCCCTGCTCCCCTCCCCGTCTACATCCCCTGCCACCCTCCCCTTCTACATTCCCTGCCACCCTCCCCCCTCCCCGTCTTCATTCCCTCCCCCCTCCCCTTCTACATTCCCTCCCCGTCTTCATTCCCTGCCACCCTCCCCGTCTACATCCCCTGCTCCCCTCCCCGTCTACATCCCCTGCCACCCTCCCCTTCTACATTCCCTGCCACCCTCCCCCCTCCCCGTCTTCATTCCCTGCCACCCTCCCCCCTCCCCGTCTACATCCCCTGCTCCCCTCCCCGTCTACATCCCCTGCTCCCCTCCCCGTCTACATCCCCTGCCACCCTCCCCGTCTACATCCCCTGCCACCCTCCCCTTCTACATTCCCTGCCACCCTCCCCGTCTTCATTCCCTGCCACCCTCCCCTTCTACATTCCCTGCCACCCTCCCCCCTCCCCGTCTACATTCCCTGCTCCCCTCCCCGTCTTCATCCCCTGCTCCCCTCCCCGTCTACATCCCCTGCCACCCTCCCCTTCTACATTCCCTGCCACCCTCCCCCCTCCCCGTCTTCATTCCCTGCCACCCTCCCCCCTCCCCTTCTACATTCCCTCCCCCCTCCCCGTCTACATTCCCTGCTCCCCTCCCCGTCTACATCCCCTCCCCATCTACATCCCCTGCTCCCCTCCCCGTCTACATCCCCTGCTCCCCTCCCCGTCTACATCCCCTGCTCCCCTCCCCGTCTACATCCCCTGTCCCCCTCCCCGTCTACATCCCCTGCTCCCCTCCCCGTCTACATCCCCTGCTCCCCTCCCCGTCTACATCCCCTGTCCCCATCTACATCCCCTGTCCCCCTCCCCGTCTACATCCCCTGTCCCCCTCCCCGTCTACATCCCCTGTCCCCCTCCCCGTCTACATCCCCTGTCCCCGTCCCCATCTACATCCCCTGTCCCCTCCCTCCACCTACATCTCGTGCCTCTCCTTCCGCCTAAATCCCCTTCCACCCTCCCCCCTCCCCGTCTTCATTCCCTGCCACCCTCCCCCCTCCCCTTCTACATTCCCTGCCACCCTCCCCCCTCCCCGTCTACATTCCCTGCTCCCCTCCCCGTCTACATCCCCTGCTCCCCTCCCCGTCTACATCCCCTGCCACCCTCCCCTTCTACATTCCCTGCCACCCTCCCCCCTCCCCGTCTTCATTCCCTGCCACCCTCCCCTTCTACATTCCCTCCCCCCTCCCCGTCTACATTCCCTGCTCCCCTCCCTGTCTACATCCCCTGCTCCCCTCCCCGTCTACATCCCCTGCCACCCTCCCCTTCTACATTCCCTGCCACCCTCCCCCTCCCCATCTTCATTCCCTGCCACCCTCCCCCCTCCCCGTCTACATCCCCTGCTCCCCTCCCCGTCTACATCCCCTGCCACCCTCCCCTTCTACATTCCCTGCCACACTCCCCCCTCCCCGTCTTCATTCCCTGCCACCCTCCCCCCTCCCCGTCTACATCCCCTGCTCCCCTCCCCGTCTACATCCCCTGCTCCCCTCCCTGTCTACATCCCCTGCCACCCTCCCCTTCTACATTCCCTGCCACCCTCCCCCCTCCCCGTCTTCATTCCCTGCCACCCTCCCCTTCTACATTCCCTGCCACCCCCCCCCTCCCCGTCTACATTCCCTGCTCCCCTCCCCGTCTACATCCCCTGCTCCCCTCCCCGTCTACATCCCCTGCCACCCTCCCCTTCTACATTACCTTCCCCCCTCCCCATCTTCATTCCCTGCCACCCTCCCCTTCTACATTCCCTCCCCCCTCCCCGTCTACATTCCCTACTCCCCTCCCCGTCTACATCCCCTGCTCCCCTCCCCGTCTACATCCCCTGCTCCCCTCCCCGTCTACATCCCCTGCTCCCCTCCCCGTCTTCATCCCCTGCTCCCCTCCCCGTCTACATCCCCTGCCACCCTCCCCTTCTACATTCCCTGCCACCCTCCCCCCTCCCCGTCTTCATTCCCTGCCACCCTCCCCTTCTACATTCCCTCCCCCCTCCCCGTCTACATTCCCTGCTCCCCTCCCTGTCTACATCCCCTGCTCCCCTCCCCGTCTACATCCCCTGCCACCCTCCCCTTCTACATTCCCTGCCACCCTCCCCCTCCCCATCTTCATTCCCTGCCACCCTCCCCCCTCCCCGTCTACATCCCCTGCTCCCCTCCCCGTCTACATCCCCTGCCACCCTCCCCTTCTACATTCCCTGCCACCCTCCCCGTCTTCATTCCCTGCCACCCTCCCCCCTCCCCGTCTACATCCCCTGCTCCCCTCCCCGTCTACATCCCCTGCTCCCCTCCCCGTCTACATCCCCTGCCACCCTCCCCTTCTACATTCCCTGCCACCCTCCCCGTCTTCATTCCCTGCCACCCTCCCCTTCTACATTCCCTGCCACCCTCCCCGTCTACATTCCCTGCTCCCCTCCCCGTCTACATCCCCTGCTCCCCTCCCCGTCTACATCCCCTGCTCCCCTCCCCGTCTACATCCCCTGCCACCCTCCCCCCTCCCCATCTTCATTCCCTGCCACCCTCCCCTTCTACATTCCCTCCCCGTCTACATTCCCTACTCCCCTCCCCGTCTACATCCCCTGCTCCCCTCCCCGTCTACATCCCCTGCTCCCCTCCCCGTCTACATCCCCTGCTCCCCTCCCCGTCTACATCCCCTGCTCCCCTCCCCGTCTACATCCCCTGTCCCCCTCCCCGTCTACATCCCCTGCTCCCCTCCCCGTCTACATCCCCTGCTCCCCTCCCCGTCTACATCCCCTGTCCCCATCTACATCCCCTGTCCCCCTCCCCGTCTACATCCCCTGTCCCCCTCCCCGTCTACATCCCCTGTCCCCCTCCCCATCTACATCCCCTGTCCCCTCCCTCCACCTACATCTCGTGCCTCTCCTTCCGCCTAAATCCCCTTCCACCCTCCCCGTCTTCATTCCCTGCCACCCTCCCCCTCCCCTTCTACATTCCCTGCCACCCTCCCCCCTCCCCGTCTACATTCCCTGCTCCCCTCCCCGTCTACATCCCCTGCTCCCCTCCCCGTCTACATCCCCTGCCACCCTCCCCTTCTACATTCCCTGCCACCCTCCCCGTCTTCATTCCCTGCCACCCTCCCCTTCTACATTCCCTGCCACCCTCCCCCTCCCCGTCTTCATTCCCTGCCACCCTCCCCCCTCCCCTTCTACATTCCCTGCTCCCCTCCCCGTCTACATCCCCTGCCACCCTCCCCTTCTACATTCCCTGCCACCCTCCCCGTCTACATCCCCTGCTCCCCTCCCCGTCTACATCCCCTGCCACCCTCCCCTTCTACATTCCCTGCCACCCTCCCCCCTCCCCGTCTTCATTCCCTGCCACCCTCCCCTTCTACATTCCCTCCCCCCTCCCCGTCTACATTCCCTGCTCCCCTCCCCGTCTACATCCCCTGCTCCCCTCCCCGTCTACATCCCCTGCTCCCCTCCCCGTCTACATCCCCTGTCCCCTCCCTCCACCTACATCTCGTGCCTCTCCTTCCGCCTAAATCCCCTGCCGCCCTCCCCTTCTACATCCCCTGTCCCCCTCTCCTACATCTCCTGTCCCCCCTCCCCGTCTACATCCCCTGCCCCCCTCCTCTTCTACATCCCCTGTCCCCCTCCCCGTCTACATCCCCTGCCCCCCTCCCCTTCTACATCCCCTGTCCCCCTTCCCTTCTACATCCCCTGCCCTCTAAATCTACATCCCTTGCCCTCCCCCTTCCCATCTACATCTCTTGCCCTCCCTAACCATCCTCATCCCCTGCCCCTCCTCCCTATCTACATCCCTTCCCCCTACATCCCCTGCCCTCCCCTCCCCCTTTACATCCCCTTCCCTCCCTCACAGTCAACAGCCCCTGCCCCCCCCCCTTCTACATCCCCTGCCTCTCCTTTCCCCTACATCTCCTGCCTCTCATCTACATCCCCTGCCACCCTCCCCTTCTACATTCCCTGCCACCCTCCCCGTCTACATCCCCTGCTCCCCTCCCCGTCTACATCCCCTGCCACCCTCCCCTTCTACATTCCCTGCCACCCTCCCCCCTCCCCGTCTTCATTCCCTGCCACCCTCCCCTTCTACATTCCCTGCCACCCTCCCCTTCTACATTCCCTCCCTCCTCCCCGTCTACATTCCCTGCTCCCCTCCCCGTCTACATCCCCTGCTCCCCTCCCCATCTACATCCCCTGCTCCCCTCCCCGTCTACATCCCCTGTCCCCTCCCTCCACCTACATCTCGTGCCTCTCCTTCCGCCTAAATCCCCTGCCGCCCTCCCCTTCTACATCCCCTGTCCCCCTCTCCTACATCTCCTGTCCCCCCTCCCCGTCTACATCCCCTGCCCCCCTCCTCTTCTACATCCCCTGTCCCCCTCCCCGTCTACATCCCCTGCCCCCCTCCCCTTCTACATCCCCTGTCCCCCTTCCCTTCTACATCCCCTGCCCTCTAAATCTACATCCCCTGCCCCCCCCCCCTTCCCATCTACATCTCTTGCCCTCCCTAACCATCCTCATCCCCTGCCCCTCCTCCCTATCTACATCCCTTCCCCCTACATCCCCTGCCCTCCCCTCCCCCTTTACATCCCCTTCCCTCCCTCACAGTCAACAGCCCCTGCCCCCCCCCCCCCCTTCTACATCCCCTGCCTCTCCTTTCCCCTACATCTCCTGCCTCTCATCTACATTCCCTGCCCCCCCTTCCCCTCTACTCTCTTTCCCACTACATTTCCTACTCTGTGATTGGCTGGTTGTACTGGAGGTCAGATGTTGGCAGGAATTTTGTGCTGGGCTTGGTGTATGGAAGCCGACACTCAGCTCTCCTCATTAGAAGTCAGGTGGGTATAATGAGCTCCTTCCATCTACAGATCATCTGCAGAGGAGGGAGAATCTGTACAATGAGGAGCGATCATCTGCAGAGGAGGGAGAATCTGCACCAATCTGTACAATGAGGAGCGATCATCTGCAGAGGAGGGAGAATCTGCACCAATCTGTACAATGAGGAGCGATCATCTGCAGAGGAGGGAGAATCTGCACCAATCTGTGCAATGAGGAGCGATCATCTGCAGAGGAGGGAGAATCTGCACCAATCTGTGCAATGAGGAGCGATCATCTGCAGAGGAGGGAGAATCTGTACAATGAGGAGCGATCATCTGCAGAGGAGGGAGAATCTGCACCAATCTGTGCAATGAGGAGCGATCATCTGCAGAGGAGAGGAAGGAGAATCTGCACCAATCTGTACAATGAGGAGCGATCATCTGCAGAGGAGGGAGAATCTGTACAATGAGGAGCGATCATCTGCAGAGGAGGGAGAATCTGCACCAATCTGTGCAATGAGGAGCGATAATCTGCAGAGGAGGGGGAATCTGTACAATGAGGAGCGATCATCTGCAGAGGAGGGGGAATCTGCACCAATCTGTACAATGAGGAGCGATCATCTGCAGAGGAGGGAGAATCTGCACCAATCTGTGCAATGAGGAGCGATCATCTGCAGAGGAGGGAGAATCTGCACCAATCTGTGCAATGAGGAGCGATCATCTGCAGAGGAGGGAGAATCTGTACAATGAGGAGCGATCATCTGCAGAGGAGGGAGAATCTGCACCAATCTGTGCAATGAGGAGCGATCATCTGCAGAGGAGGGAGAATCTGTACAATGAGGAGCGATCATCTGCAGAGGAGGGAGAATCTGCACCAATCTGTGCAATGAGGAGCGATCATCTGCAGAGGAGAGGAAGGAGAATCTGCACCAATCTGTACAATGAGGAGCGATCATCTGCAGAGGAGGGAGAATCTGCACCAATCTGTGCAATGAGGAGCGATAATCTGCAGAGGAGGGGGAATCTGTACAATGAGGAGCGATCATCTGCAGAGGAGGGGGAATCTGCACCAATCTGTACAATGAGGAGCGATCATCTGCAGAGGAGGGGGAATCTGCACCAATCTGTACAATGAGGAGCGATCATCTGCAGAGGAGGGGGAATCTGTACAATGAGGAGCGATCATCTGCAGAGGAGGGAGAATCTGCACCAATCTGTGCAATGAGGAGCGATCATCTGCAGAGGAGGGAGAGTCTGTACAATGAGGAGCGATCATCTGCAGAGGAGGGAGAACCTGCACCAATCTGTGCAATGAGGAGCGATCATCTGCAGAGGAGGGAGAGTCTGCACCAATCTGTGCAATGAGGAGCGATCATCTGCAGAGGAGGGAGAATCTGTACAATGAGGAGCGATCATCTGCAGAGGAGGGAGAATCTGCACCAATCTGCAATGAGGAGCGATCATCTGCATAGGAGTGAGAATCTGTACAATGAGGAGCGATCATCTGCAGAGGAGGGAGAATCTGCACCAATCTGTGCAATGAGGAGCGATCATCTGCAGAGGAGGGAGAGTCTGTACAATGAGGAGCGATCATCTGCAGAGGAGGGAGAATCTGCACCAATCTGTGCAATGAGGAGCGATCATCTGCAGAGGAGGGAGAATCTGTACAATGAGGAGCGATCATCTGCAGAGGAGGGAGAATCTGCACCAATCTGTACAATGAGGAGCGATCATCTGCAGAGGAGGGAGAATCTGTACAATGAGGAGCGATCATCTGCAGAGGAGGGAGAATCTGCACCAATCTGTGCAATGAGGAGCGATCATCTGCAGAGGAGGGAGAATCTGTACAATGAGGAGCGATCATCTGCAGAGGAGGGAGAATCTGTACAATGAGGAGCGATCATCTGCAGAGGAGGGAGAATCTGCACCAATCTGTGCAATGAGGAGCGTTCATCTGCAGAGGAGGGAGAATCTGCACCAATCTGTGCAATGAGGAGTGATCATCTGCAGAGGAGGAAGAATCTGTACAATGAGGAGCGATCATCTGCAGAGGAGGGGGAATCTGTACAATGAGGAGCGATCATCTGCAGAGGAGGGAGAATCTGCACCAATCTGTACAATGAGGAGCGATCATCTGCAGAGGAGGGAGAATCTGTACAACGAGGAGCGATCATCTGCAGAGGAGGGGGAATCTGTACAATGAGGAGCGATCATCTGCAGAGGAGGAAGAATCTTCACCAATCTGTACAATGAGGAGCGATCATCTGCAGAGGAGGGGGAATCTGTACAATGAGGAGCGATCATCTGCAGAGGAGGGAGAATCTGTACAATGAGGAGCGATCATCTGCAGAGGAGGGAGAATCTGTACAATGAGGAGCGATCATCTGCAGAGGAGGGAGAATCTGTACAATGAGGAGCGATCATCTGCAGAGGAGGGAGAATCTGCACCAATCTGTGCAATGAGGAGCGATCATCTGCAGAGGAGGGAGAATCTGCACCAATCTGTACAATGAGGAGCGATCATATGCAGAGGAGGGAGAATCTGCACCAATCTGTGCAATGAGGAGCGATCATCTGCAGAGGAGGGAGAGTCTGCACCAATCTGTGCAATGAGGTGCGATCATCTGCAGAGGAGGGAGAATCTGTACAATGAGGAGCGATCATCTGCAGAGGAGGGAGAATCTGCACCAATCTGTGCAATGAGGTGCGATCATCTGCAGAGGAGGGAGAATCTGTACAATGAGGAGCGATCATCTGCAGAGGAGGGGGAATCTGTACAATGAGGAGCGATCATCTGCAGAGGAGGGAGAATCTGCACCAATCTGTGCAATGAGGAGCGATCATCTGCAGAGGAGGGAGAATAGAATCTGCACCAATCTGTGCAATGAGGAGCGATCATCTGCAGAGGAGGGAGAATCTGCACCAATCTGTACAATGAGGAGCGATCATCTGCAGAGGAGGGAGAATCTGTACAATGAGGAGTGATCATCTGCAGAGGAGGGAGAATCTGCACCAATCTGTACAATGAGGAGCGATCATCTGCAGAGGAGGGAGAATCTGTACAATGAGGAGCGATCATCTGCAGAGGAGGGAGAATCTGTACAATGAGGAGCGATCATCTGCAGAGGAGGGAGAATCTGTACAATGAGGAGCGATCATCTGCAGAGGAGGGAGAGTCTGCACCAATCTGTACAATGAGGAGCGATCATCTGCAGAGGAGGGAGAATCTGTACAACGAGGAGCGATCATCTGCAGAGGAGGGGGAATCTGTACAATGAGGAGCGATCATCTGCAGAGGAGGAAGAATCTTCACCAATCTGTACAATGAGGAGCGATCATCTGCAGAGGAGGGGGAATCTGTACAATGAGGAGCGATCATCTGCAGAGGAGGAAGAATCTGCACCAATCTGTACAATGAGGAGCGATCATCTGCAGAGGAGGGAGAATCTGTACAATGAGGAGCGATCATCTGCAGAGGAGGGAGAATCTGCACCAACCTGTACAATGAGGAGCGATCATCTGCAGAGGAGGGGGAATCTGTACAATGAGGAGCGATCATCTGCAGAGGAGGGAGAATCTGCACCAATCTGTACAATGAGGAGCGATCATCTGCAGAGGAGGGGGAATCTGTACAATGAGGAGCGATCATCTGCAGAGGAGGGAGAATCTGTACAATGAGGAGCGATCATCTGCAGAGGAGGGAGAATCTGTACAATGAGGAGCGATCATCTGCAGAGGAGGGAGAATCTGCACCAATCTGTACAATGAGGAGCGATCATCTGCAGAGGAGGGAGAATCTGTACAATGAGGAGCGATCATCTGCAGAGGAGGGAGAATCTGTACAATGAGGAGCGATCATCTGCAGAGGAGGGAGAATCTGTACAATGAGGAGCGATCATCTGCAGAGGAGGGAGAATCTGCACCAATCTGTACAATGAGGAGCGATCATCTGCAGAGGAGGGAGAATCTGTACAATGAGGAGCGATCATCTGCAGAGGAGGGGGAATCTGTACAATGAGGAGCGATCATCTGCAGAGGAGGAAGAATCTGCACCAATCTGTACAATGAGGAGCGATCATCTGCAGAGGAGGGAGAATCTGTACAATGAGGAGCGATCATCTGCAGAGGAGGGAGAATCTGCACCAACCTGTACAATGAGGAGCGATCATCTGCAGAGGAGGGGGAATCTGTACAATGAGGAGCGATCATCTGCAGAGGAGGGAGAATCTGCACCAATCTGTACAATGAGGAGCGATCATCTGCAGAGGAGGGGGTATCTGTACAATGAGGAGCGATCATCTGCAGAGGAGGGGGAATCTGTACAATGAGGAGCGATCATCTGCAGAGGAGGGAGAATCTGCACCAATCTGTGCAATGAGGAGCGATCATCTGCAGAGGAGGGAGAATAGAATCTGCACCAATCTGTGCAATGAGGAGCGATCATCTGCAGAGGAGGGAGAATCTGCACCAATCTGTACAATGAGGAGCGATCATCTGCAGAGGAGGGAGAATCTGTACAATGAGGAGTGATCATCTGCAGAGGAGGGAGAATCTGCACCAATCTGTACAATGAGGAGCGATCATCTGCAGAGGAGGGAGAATCTGTACAATGAGGAGCGATCATCTGCAGAGGAGGGAGAATCTGTACAATGAGGAGCGATCATCTGCAGAGGAGGGAGAATCTGTACAATGAGGAGCGATCATCTGCAGAGGAGGGAGAGTCTGCACCAATCTGTACAATGAGGAGCGATCATCTGCAGAGGAGGGAGAATCTGTACAACGAGGAGCGATCATCTGCAGAGGAGGGGGAATCTGTACAATGAGGAGCGATCATCTGCAGAGGAGGAAGAATCTTCACCAATCTGTACAATGAGGAGCGATCATCTGCAGAGGAGGGGGAATCTGTACAATGAGGAGCGATCATCTGCAGAGGAGGAAGAATCTGCACCAATCTGTACAATGAGGAGCGATCATCTGCAGAGGAGGGAGAATCTGTACAATGAGGAGCGATCATCTGCAGAGGAGGGAGAATCTGCACCAACCTGTACAATGAGGAGCGATCATCTGCAGAGGAGGGGGAATCTGTACAATGAGGAGCGATCATCTGCAGAGGAGGGAGAATCTGCACCAATCTGTACAATGAGGAGCGATCATCTGCAGAGGAGGGGGAATCTGTACAATGAGGAGCGATCATCTGCAGAGGAGGGAGAATCTGTACAATGAGGAGCGATCATCTGCAGAGGAGGGAGAATCTGTACAATGAGGAGCGATCATCTGCAGAGGAGGGAGAATCTGCACCAATCTGTACAATGAGGAGCGATCATCTGCAGAGGAGGGAGAATCTGTACAATGAGGAGCGATCATCTGCAGAGGAGGGAGAATCTGTACAATGAGGAGCGATCATCTGCAGAGGAGGGAGAATCTGTACAATGAGGAGCGATCATCTGCAGAGGAGGGAGAATCTGCACCAATCTGTACAATGAGGAGCGATCATCTGCAGAGGAGGGAGAATCTGTACAATGAGGAGCGATCATCTGCAGAGGAGGGGGAATCTGTACAATGAGGAGCGATCATCTGCAGAGGAGGAAGAATCTGCACCAATCTGTACAATGAGGAGCGATCATCTGCAGAGGAGGGAGAATCTGTACAATGAGGAGCGATCATCTGCAGAGGAGGGAGAATCTGCACCAACCTGTACAATGAGGAGCGATCATCTGCAGAGGAGGGGGAATCTGTACAATGAGGAGCGATCATCTGCAGAGGAGGGAGAATCTGCACCAATCTGTACAATGAGGAGCGATCATCTGCAGAGGAGGGGGTATCTGTACAATGAGGAGCGATCATCTGCAGAGGAGGGAGAATCTGCACCAATCTGTGCAATGAGGTGCGATCATCTGCAGAGGAGGGAGAATCTGTACAATGAGGAGCGATCATCTGCAGAGGAGGGAGAATCTGCACCAATCTGTGCAATGAGGAGCGATCATCTGCAGAGGAGGGAGAATCTGCACCAATCTGTACAATGAGGAGCGATCATCTGCAGAGGAGGGAGAATCTGCACCAATCTGTGCAATGAGGTGCGATCATCTGCAGAGGAGGGAGAATCTGTACAATGAGGAGCGATCATCTGCAGAGGAGGGAGAATCTGCACCAATCTGTGCAATGAGGAGCGATCATCTGCAGAGGAGGGAGAATCTGCACCAATCTGTGCAATGAGGAGCGATCATCTGCAGAGGAGGGAGAATCTGCACCAATCTGTGCAATGAGGTGCGATCATCTGCAGAGGAGGGAGAATCTTTACAATGAGGAGCGATCATCTGCAGAGGAGGGAGAATCTGTACAATGAGGAGCGATCATCTGCAGAGGAGGGAGAATCTGCACCAATCTGTACAATGAGGAGCGATCATCTGCAGAGGAGGGAGAATCTGCACCAATCTGTACAATGAGGAGCGATCATCTGCAGAGGAGGGAGAATCTGTACAATGAGGAGCGATCATCTGCAGAGGAGGGAGAATCTGTACAATGAGGAGCGATCATCTGCAGAGGAGGGAGAATCTGCACCAATCTGTACAATGAGGAGCGATCATCTGCAGAGGAGGGGGAATCTGTACAATGAGGAGCGATCATCTGCAGAGGAGGGAGAATCTGTACAATGAGGAGCGATCATCTGCAGAGGAGGGAGAATCTGTACAATGAGGAGCGATCATCTGCAGAGGAGGGAGAATCTGCACCAATCTGTACAATGAGGAGCGATCATCTGCAGAGGAGGGAGAATCTGCACCAATCTGTACAATGAGGAACGATCATCTGCAGAGGAGGGAGAATCTGCACCAATCTGTACAATGAGGAGCGATCATCTGCAGAGGAGGGAGAATCTGCACCAATCTGTGCAATGAGGTGCGATCATCTGCAGAGGAGGGGGAATCTGTACAATGAGGAGCGATCATCTGCAGAGGAGGGAGAATCTGTACAATGAGGAGCGATCATCTGCAGAGGAGGGAGAATCTGTACAATGAGGAGCGATCATCTGCAGAGGAGGGAGAATCTGCACCAATCTGTGCAATGAGGAGCGATCATCTGCAGAGGAGGGAGAATCTGCACCAATCTGTACAATGAGGAGCGATCATCTGCAGAGGAGGGAGAATCTGCACCAATCTGTACAATGAGGAACGATCATCTGCAGAGGAGGGAGAATCTGCACCAATCTGTACAATGAGGAGCGATCATCTGCAGAGGAGGGGGAATCTGTACAATGAGGAACGATCATCTGCAGAGGAGGGAGAATCTGCACCAATCTGTACAATGAGGAGCGATCATCTGCAGAGGAGGGAGAATCTGCACCAATCTGTGCAATGAGGTGCGATCATCTGCAGAGGAGGGAGAATCTGTACAATGAGGAGCGATCATCTGCAGAGGAGGGAGAATCTGCACCAATCTGTGCAATGAGGAGCGATCATCTGCAGAGGAGGGAGAATCTGCACCAATCTGTACAATGAGGAGCGATCATCTGCAGAGGAGGGAGAATCTGCACCAATCTGTGCAATGAGGTGCGATCATCTGCAGAGGAGGGAGAATCTGTACAATGAGGAGCGATCATCTGCAGAGAAGGGAGAATCTGTACAATGAGGAGCGATCATCTGCAGAGGAGGGAGAATCTGCACCAATCTGTGCAATGAGGTGCGATCATCTGCAGAGGAGGGAGAATAGAATCTGCACCAATCTGTGCAATGAGGTGCGATCATCTGCAGAGGAGGGAGAATCTGCACCAATCTGTACAATGAGGAGCGATCATCTGCAGAGGAGGGAGAATCTGTACAATGAGGAGCGATCATCTGCAGAGAAGGGAGAATCTGTACAATGAGGAGCGATCATCTGCAGAGGAGGGAGAATCTGCACCAATCTGTGCAATGAGGTGCGATCATCTGCAGAGGAGGGAGAATCTGCACCAATCTGTACAATGAGGAGCGATCATCTGCAGAGGAGGGAGAATCTGTACAATGAGGAGCGATCATCTGCAGAGGAGGGAGAATCTGTACAATGAGGAGCGATCATCTGCAGAGGAGGGAGAATCTGTACAATGAGGAGCGATCATCTGCAGAGGAGGGAGAATCTGCACCAATCTGTACAATGAGGAGCGATCATCTGCAGAGGAGGGAGAATCTGTACAATGAGGAGCGATCATCTGCAGAGGAGGGAGAATCTGTGCAATGCGGAGCGATCATCTGCAGAGGAGGGAGAATCTGTGCAATGAGGAGCGATCATCTGCAGAGGAGGGAGAATCTGCACCAATCTGTGCAATGAGGAGCGATCATCTGCAGAGGAGGGAGAATCTGCACCAATCTGTACAATGAGGAGCGATCATCTGCAGAGGAGGGAGAATCTGCACCAATCTGTACAATGAGGAGCGATCATCTGCAGAGGAGGGAGAATCTGCACCAATCTGTACAATGAGGAGCGATCATCTGCAGAGGAGGGAGAGTCTGCACCAATCTGTGCAATGAGGTGCGATCATCTGCAGAGGAGGGAGAATGTGCACCAATCTGTACAATGAGGTGCGATCATCTGCAGAGGAGGGAGAATCTGTACAATGAGGAGCGATCATCTGCAGAGGAGGGGGAATCTGTACAATGAGGAGCGATCATCTGCAGAGGAGGGAGAATCTGCACCAATCTGTGCAATGAGGAGCGATCATCTGCAGAGGAGGGAGAATAGAATCTGCACCAATCTGTGCAATGAGGAGCGATCATCTGCAGAGGAGGGAGAATCTGCACCAATCTGTGCAATGAGGTGCGATCATCTGCAGAGGAGGGAGAATCTGTACAATGAGGAGCGATCATCTGCAGAGGAGGGAGAATCTACACCAATCTGTACAATGAGGAGCGATCATCTGCAGAGGAGGGAGAATCTGCACCAATCTGTACAATGAGGAGCGATCATCTGCAGAGGAAGGAGAATCTGTACAATGAGGAGCGATCATCTGCAGAGGAGGGAGAATCTGTACAATGAGGAGCGATCATCTGCAGAGGAGGGAGAATCTGCACCAATCTGTACAATGAGGAGCGATCATCTGCAGAGGAGGGGGAATCTGTACAATGAGGAGCGATCATCTGCAGAGGAGGGAGAATCTGTACAATGAGGAGCGATCATCTGCAGAGGAGGGAGAATCTGTACAATGAGGAGTGATCATCTGCAGAGGAGGGAGAATCTGTACAATGAGGAGCGATCATCTGCAGAGGAGGGAGAATCTGCACCAATCTGTACAATGAGGAGCGATCATCTGCAGAGGAGGGGGAATCTGTACAATGAGGAGCGATCATCTGCAGAGGAGGGAGAATCTGTACAATGAGGAGCGATCATCTGCAGAGGAGGGAGAATCTGTACAATGAGGAGCGATCATCTGCAGAGGAGGGGGAATCTGTACAATGAGGAGCGATCATCTGCAGAGGAGGGAGAATCTGCACCAATCTGTACAATGAGGAGCGATCATCTGCAGAGGAGGGAGAATCTGCACCAATCTGTGCAATGAGGTGCGATCATCTGCAGAGGAGGGAGAATCTGTACAATGAGGAGCGATCATCTGCAGAGGAGGGGGAATCTGTACAATGAGGAGCGATCATCTGCAGAGGAGGGAGAATCTGTACAATGAGGAGCGATCATCTGCAGAGGAGGGAGAATCTGCACCAATCTGTACAATGAGGAGCGATCATCTGCAGAGGAGGGAGAATCTGCACCAATCTGTACAATGAGGAGCGATCATCTGCAGAGGAGGGAGAATCTGTACAATGAGGAGCGATCATCTGCAGAGGAGGGAGAATCTGTACAATGAGGAGCGATCATCTGCAGAGGAGGGAGAATCTGCACCAATCTGTACAATGAGGAGCGATCATCTGCAGAGGAGGGAGAATCTGTACAATGAGGAGCGATCATCTGCAGAGGAGGGAGAATCTGTACAATGAGGAGCGATCATCTGCAGAGGAGGGAGAATCTGCACCAATCTGTACAATGAGGAGCGATCATCTGCAGAGGAGGGAGAATCTGTACAATGAGGAGCGATCATCTGCAGAGGAGGGAGAATCTGTACAATGAGGAGCGATCATCTGCAGAGGAGGGAGAATCTGTACAATGAGGAGCGATCATCTGCAGAGGAGGGAGAATCTACACCAATCTGTACAATGAGGAGCGATCATCTGCAGAGGAGGGAGAATCTGCACCAATCTGTACAATGAGGAGCGATCATCTGCAGAGGAGGGAGAATCTGCACCAATCTGTGCAATGAGGAGCGATCATCTGCAGAGGAGGGAGAATCTGCACCAATCTGTGCAATGAGGTGCGATCATCTGCAGAGGAGGTAGAATCTGTACAATGAGGAGCGATCATCTGCAGAGGAGGGAGAATCTGTACAATGAGGAGCGATCATCTGCAGAGGAGGGAGAATCTGTACAATGAGGAGCGATCATCTGCAGAGGAGGGAGAATCTGCACCAATCTGTGCAATGAGGAGCGATCATCTGCAGAGGAGGGAGAATCTGCACCAATCTGTGCAATGAGGTGCGATCATCTGCAGAGGAGGTAGAATCTGTACAATGAGGAGCGATCATCTGCAGAGGAGGGAGAATCTGTACAATGAGGAGCGATCATCTGCAGAGGAGGGAGAATCTGTACAATGAGGAGCGATCATCTGCAGAGGAGGGAGAATCTACACCAATCTGTACAATGAGGAGCGATCATCTGCAGAGGAGGGAGAATCTGCACCAATCTGTACAATGAGGAGCGATCATCTGCAGAGGAAGGAGAATCTGTACAATGAGGAGCGATCATCTGCAGAGGAGGGAGAATCTGTACAATGAGGAGCGATCATCTGCAGAGGAGGGAGAATCTGCACCAATCTGTACAATGAGGAGCGATCATCTGCAGAGGAGGGGGAATCTGTACAATGAGGAGCGATCATCTGCAGAGGAGGGAGAATCTGTACAATGAGGAGCGATCATCTGCAGAGGAGGGAGAATCTGCACCAACCTGTACAATGAGGAGCGATCATCTGCAGAGGAGGGAGAATCTGCACCAATCTGTACAATGAGGAGCGATCATCTGCAGAGGAGGGGGAATCTGTACAATGAGGAGCGATCATCTGCAGAGGAGGGAGAATCTGCACCAATCTGTACAATGAGGTGCGATCATCTGCAGAGGAGGGGGAATCTGTACAATGAGGAGCGATCATCTGCAGAGGAGGGAGAATCTGTACAATGAGGAGCGATCATCTGCAGAGGAGGGAGAATCTGCACCAATCTGTACAATGAGGAGCGATCATCTGCAGAGGAGGGAGAATCTGCACCAATCTGTACAATGAGGAGCGATCATCTGCAGAGGAGGGAGAATCTGCACCAATCTGTGCAATGAGGTGCGATCATCTGCAGAGGAGGGAGAATGTGCACCAATCTGTACAATGAGGTGCGATCATCTGCAGAGGAGGGAGAATCTGTACAATGAGGAGCGATCATCTGCAGAGGAGGGGGAATCTGTACAATGAGGAGCGATCATCTGCAGAGGAGGGAGAATCTGCACCAATCTGTACAATGAGGAGCGATCATCTGCAGAGGAGGGAGAATCTGCACCAATCTGTGCAATGAGGAGCGATCATCTGCAGAGGAGGGAGAATAGAATCTGCACCAATCTGTGCAATGAGGAGCGATCATCTGCAGAGGAGGGAGAATCTGCACCAATCTGTGCAATGAGGTGCGATCATCTGCAGAGGAGGGAGAATCTGTACAATGAGGAGCGATCATCTGCAGAGGAGGGAGAATCTACACCAATCTGTACAATGAGGAGCGATCATCTGCAGAGGAGGGAGAATCTGCACCAATCTGTACAATGAGGAGCGATCATCTGCAGAGGAAGGAGAATCTGTACAATGAGGAGCGATCATCTGCAGAGGAGGGAGAATCTGTACAATGAGGAGCGATCATCTGCAGAGGAGGGAGAATCTGTACAATGAGGAGCGATCATCTGCAGAGGAGGGAGAATCTGCACCAATGTGTACAATGAGGAGCGATCATCTGCAG